>JANKYE010282650.1:0-14016 GCA_032467995.1 Erythroxylum dillonii
AAAATTGAAGAATTATTAAATAAATAAAATTCATAAATAATATTAAATAGTTATTAAACAAATAAGATTAAAAAATTTGTATTTAAAAAATTAATTATTAAAATTAAAGAAATTATTAAATTAATATGATTTTCAAAAAATGAAATAATAATAATAATAATAACGTCACGGAAGACATTATGCGACGTTTTTTAAAACGTCGCGAAAGATATTCCACGACGTTTCAAAAAAAAACGTCACGGATTCCTTCACATTTTGTGACGTTTTAAAAACGTCGCGAAATGTTAGACAATCCGAGACGTTTTTAAAAAACGTCGCGGATTGTCCAAACTTTTAGTGAAGTTTTTATAAACGTCGCGGATTGTCGGTGTTTTCTATGACGTTTTACATAAAACATTGCAGAAACCTTTTACCTACACCATATTCTACAACGTTTTTTGTGACGTTTTTTAAAACGTCGCAGAATACATTTTGCGACGTTTTTGGACATTCTGTGACATTTTAAAAACGTCGCAAAATGTCTTGTTTTCTTGTAGTGAAAACCAACCAAGTGCCGAAATTGTTCTCCATTAGACATGAGTTCACCACCGTGCTTAGATAGTGGCGGAGTGGTAGCTATAGGAGTCAAGGTGGCCTTGTTGTCAATCATGTTAAATTGATGTAATAAATCACGAACATATTTCTGTTGTGATAGCACAATTCTAGAGGATGTTGGAACCACTTCAATGCCCAAAAAATAATGCAACTTGCCAAGGTCTCTAACCGGAAACGTAGACTGTAAGGCTTGAAAAAAAAATTCTAACTTGCTAGAATCAGGGCATGTAAGCATAATATCATCAACATAGATTAAAATGAAGCATTTAATATTTCCCTACCTGTAAATTAACAAGGAAGTGTCTGCCTTGGAAGCTTGAAACCCAATCTGTAACAAAAAATTACTCAATCATTGAAACCAAGCACGCGGTGCCTGTCGGAGCCCATACAGAGATTTTTACAACTTACAAATATAATCCGGATAATTGGAATCAATGAACCCAGGTGGCTGAGCCATATATATATCTTCCTCAAGGTATCCATGCAAGAACGCATTTGATATATCCAGCTGCCTAATCGACCATTTAGACACAGTAGCAAGAGACAATACTGTGCGAATTGTTGTTGCTTTGACTACCGGGCTGAAGGTCTCATTGTAATCAATACCAGGTTGTTGAGAGAAATCCTTTGCAACCAAACGAGCCTTATAGCGCTCAATATCTCCATTGGCTTTCCGTTTAATACGAAATAGCCATTTATTTTCCACAATGTTGGTATGTGGAGGGCGAGGAACCAACTGTCAGGTTTTATTTTGCAAGAGGGAATTAATTTCACTTTTCATGGCCTACCTCCATTGAAGATGAGGCTGAGTTTGATTGTAGGTTTGAGGTTCATGAGACAAAAAATCAAGCTTGGTTGTACAGACTAAAGCATGCTGTCTTTGGCTAGTGGATGGTCGAAACAGCATTATGTGAGTTCGTGTGGGGTTCTGTGGTAGAGTGTTTGGTGAAAAATGAGTGGAAAGGTCGATTAAAAGGTCTATAGCTGGTGGATTTTTTTGATTGGTATATGGGACGATTTGGTTGGGAGGGGAAGAAGATGTATTGGATGTAAGAGTCTGATTGTTGTTGGATGTAGGTGCTGGTGAATGGTTTGGATGTGGCAAGGTGTTTGTCATTGAGTTGGACTCTACATATAGATGTGTATTAGATAAAGTCGTACCTGATTCAACTGGAGTGCCAAATGATGCGGTACTTGATTTGTGATGGAAAGCCAGGGTGTAGTAGGTGGAGGAAAAACTATATCTGTAGACAATTGAGAACTAAGAAATGTGTTTGAATCAAACTTGACATGTCTAGCTAGATAAACACGCTTGGACGTAAGATCTAGACAACGATGAGCATGATGGGAAGGACTTGTTCCTAAGTAAATACACGATATGGACCTAAATGAAAATTTATTATTAGAATAGGGTCTAAGAAATGGATAGATGGTATAACCAAAAGGTTGTTGGGCAAGATAATTTGGTGACGACTTATACAAACACATAAATGGACTATGATTTTGAAGAGTTGGTGATGGCATTATATTTATAGATTGAACACTATTATCAACAACATAGTTCCAGTATTGTAAAGGTAATTTAGCATGAAAAAGCAATGTAAGAGTGGTATCAATGATATGACGAATTTTTCTTTCTGCGGTACCATTTTTTTCATGAGTGTAAGGACATGCTATCCAATAAATTATACCAGTCTGTTGAAAATATTTATTCAATTTCTGGTATTCACCTCCCCAATCAAAATGAAAAGCTAAGATTTTGGAATTAAATTGACGCTCTACAAGAGATTGAAATTGAAGAAACATGACATAGATATCACTTTTATTTTTCAACAAATATAGCCAAGTAAAACGAGTGAAATCGTTAATAAAAAGCATAATATATTTATGACCTGAACTAGACACGACAGGAGCAGGGCCCCAAACATCATAGTAAATTATTTGAAAAGGACCCGTGCTCTTGTGTTCAACAGAGGCTAAGGAAAGTCTAGATAATTTGCCCAAGTTGCAAGCAGAACAAGGATTAAAATGAAAAATAGGGCAATGTAAATTGAAATCTTTGATTATTTTGGACTCAGTCTTATGCTATTGATGACCCAAGGCAGAATGTCAATCGGAAAACGAAGGAACAGTGGCTGTCATGGCGAACTTCAATGGTGATTTAAGAGAATAGATACCATCTTCACTTGGACCCTGCAGAAGAATCTTCTTGGTGACCTGATCCTTCACAAAAAAACAGTGAGGCCAAAATTCAAAGAAACAACAATTGTCAGTGGTAAATTTCTGAACCGACAAAAGATTTTTGACAATTTTAGGAACACAAAGGGTATTTTTTTAAATGAAGGGGACCATTGGAAGAGGGAATTGTAACCGTACCAGTGTGAGAAATCAATAAGCCAACACCATTTCCAACATGAAGATGATCATTACCCTGATATGCAGTGGCAACGCTCAAGGATTGAATATCAAGCGTGACATGGTAATTGGCTATAGTGTCAGGGTGCCAATCATTTGTGGAAGGTAATGCAGTGGAGTAGTTTGCCGATGGTGGACGGGGTGGGTAGTAATTCATCATTGGAGGAGGTGATGGATAATTGTAAGAGTAATTGGCCATTGGTGGTGGGTAACGAGGTTGGTTGTGGTTGTGATCTTGATTTGGGCGTTAGTAGCGATGACGACATTTGTCTGCAGTATGATTTCTGTATCCACATATTTGACAAGGACCTTTGGGTTTGGAAGTCGAATTCTTTTGCTAATTGGTATGTGAACTTAGCGTTGGAAGCAATGGTGGGAGAGGATTGTTGAAGAATTGTCGAGAGGCCATATTGGCCTGTGGTGGATCCTGGCAGCTTTTGAGAAGCATTTCGTGAGCAATGAGTTGACCATGAAGCTCATGAAACGGTACAGGGTCAGGACGAAAGTTTAAGGCAGTGATAATATTATAATATTCAATGCCAATATTTTTGTAAATGATGGCATTGAATTCTGCCATAGAGAGAGGTCGACCAACAGCTTCTAATTCATCTTTTAGTGCCTTGGCACATTGAAGATAGGCAGAGATGGATAAATCATTCTTCTTGAATTCCTAAAGTTCAGTATGAATCTGAAGTTGACGGTTTTGAGAAATAGAACCGAAAGCTTGTGCTAAAGCTTGCCAGACGGCTTGAGAGGAGTTTAGCCCAACAATATATGAGAAAACATCTTCAGAGAGAGAGGAATGAAGCCAGGAATGCAAGAGCTGGTCCTGTTTGAACCAAGTAGCATATTCAGGATTAGGAATGTCAATTGTTGGGTCAGATGGGGATTTGATTGTTTTGGACGGTGGGGAAGAGCCATTAATGAGGTGGTTTAGATTGTGATAGTTTAGGAGAGGTTGGAATTGGGTTTTCCATGCCAGATAATTGGTGGGTTTTAGTTTAACAGAGAAAGAATGCTGGGCATTAGGAGGGTGGGACGAGATTTGGTTTAATGGTTCAGCCATTGGTTGCTCTTATACCATGTAGGAACAACAGAGGAGAAGAAAATTGTGTATCTTTTAGTTATAATATCGTGGCTTTTATAGCCAAATACAATAGATATGCTAAGCTAAAAGTAAGGGAAAAATATCTCAACAAATCAAGTATACACCAAGAATCAAAGAATCAAATATACACAATATCAGGAAATATATTAGCTGTTAATATCGTAACAGAGTCTGCACACATATCTGCTGATATCTTAACAATCCTAATGTTATGTACTTCGTTGATCAATCATTTGTGACTTGGACCCATTCTTTGCTTTTGCACAGCATTTAGCTTGGCTTATGGATGTTGCCTTCATCACTCTCAAAAGAAAGGCTTCTATTGGCACTAACTACCAAATCCTAACACTACTTTCACGAGAAACTATTGACACAATGATAGATATATGGAAATTATTCAGGAAGATTATATATAATGACTAACCGGGTTATTTTCTCTCTACAAGAGACATACAATGTCAAGTCAAGATATGTAACCCATCCAAATCTTTTACCCACTCTAGAAAATGCAGTTCCTTCCTTAGCTAATCAGAGATATTTCTGAATCTATCGGCCGCTGATGTATTGATCTTTACATTATAGCTAACCCTAATTCATTCCTGTGATGTATACCAACATGTATCATTTTCTTAATGCAGCGAAATTCCTGATGATTAGGTTTGATATATAGTAGGTACACCTAAACAAGATTTGCCAAACTAAACTTCTCCTCCACTGTCCTCATATGTGACAATGACCAAAAGCACAACTTAACCTAATATTGTTCGTTATTAAAGAAAGTAATTAATACAAATTTCGTTAGTGTTTATCCTTTACATTCAGCTTTCTTCAATTTATCTGAAGCTTCAATGAGAACTTAAGCAAAAGAGAATTTTAATATAAGCAACAGATTTCAATTTCTTACCTGCTCACGAACTTTCGCTTCAATTATTCTTAACTTTGAAGTTCTGGTCGTCGATGTATACAAGTCTTGTTTTTCACATTATTTCATTCTCCTGAATCCGACAGGTAATTTTAATTTAGTGCTGTTAGATGAAAAGTTCGTTCCTCGCATTACATCAAATTCCAGTCTTACTGGAAAGGGCGATTGCTATAACATCATATTAATAAAGAGATAGTTCCACATTGAAGTTAAGTTTATTTGTTAGTATATATGATAAGGGTGGTCAATAGTCAGAATACCTTTACTTTCCGATGAATGAAAGAATAATAGTCCAGTATATAATACAGAAAAATGTTAAATAAATTCTTTATATATATGTGTGTGTGTGTGTAATACAATTTTTAAAATTTTAGTATTCTATTAAGTTTCCAATGATAATATTGAAAATTTAAACTTATATAAATGGATTGTTAACAAAAGTAATAATTTTTTACGAAGACCGTGAGATTAATATCATTAATATAAATAATTTAAATCGTAACTCTTAGAATAGAATTTTTTAGAAATTTATTCTTAGAATAGATTGATAACATAAATCATTATTATTGGTATTTTTCATCTAAATAAGGTTAAATTATTCATTTGTATAAATATATTAGTGCTCATTTTGCATTTGATTCTTTCTTTGTTTCTCTTTAGAATTTTGGAAATGATTTCTCTACTAATTAGGGATAAAGTTACGTATTATTGAATCTCTCCAAATTTTGTGTGTCAGTAAAATTTACAGGGTGTTTTTATTTTGTTTATTATTGTATTTCATTCTTTAGAATAATTTATGAAAAGGGCCTAGTTCTGATTCTTATTTATTAATAGCTGTACCTTTAAGTCTTACTCTCTCAGTACCAGTTTATATATACACTCAAACTCCATTAAATAGATTAAGGTGATATTCACCTCACTTTAGATTCTATGTTAATTGGCAATAAGCAAATGTTTTGCGAAGAAATGATTCCATTTTTCCGTTTTCCATTTCTTTGTAACTACACAAATTAATAAATAGGAGAACGTGTGTATCTTTCTATTAAAATACAAAAAGTTCAAAGAACAAAAAGAAAAGAAAATAATTGGAAATCTTTTACAAACAACCAATAATCAAACTGCATGACGCCGCCTTGGATCTGTGATTTTTATTTTCCAATGTTCATCACTGAAACTCACATTTCTAGCCAACTTCCTCTCATAATCCAATTCAAGCTTTCTTCGCTTCGTTAACCCACAAAAGTTGTGCAACTTCTCATCCATGGAGTCATGAAACTTCCACCACCTTTCATGAGCTACATCGCTCGCATAAACACGTTGGTCCCCTATATTCCAATTACAATCGTAATCTCTATAACAATGCCAAGGTTTTAATCCAAGATAATGTATTGCATAAAGTTTTGGAGGGTCAGCTCCGAATAATTCGTTCTTGACGCTAGCTTCAGCGGTAGTGTTAGCCCAGAAATTCTTCAGAAAATTCATTCTTCTAGGTAACCGATGCCACCACACAAAAACTTCATTAAGAAAACCCTGATCACCACCATTATAAGAGATAATGTCCATACGTCGGTCCATCAGAAACCTGAAAGTGCAGTTTGAGGGCTCAATGATCATGATCCCAGAGTTGAAGATCCATATATCGTTGCCAGTGGCTGACATTTGAGGGAAGTGAAAAAGCAGGTCAAGTTTACGTAAGACCAAGATGTCTGAGTCGATGAAGATGATCTTATCGTAGTCGGTGAGTTGCCAGAGCCTGAACTTGCTGTAGTTGTACTCGTTGTAGGAATGTTTTTCGGCTCTGGGGTTCCGAATTCTTGTAATGAGTCTGATCTTCCAACCAGCTGCAACGAGAGCATCTCTTTTAGGTTGTGAGATGGACTTATCTATGAGAAGAACAAGGTCACGCTTTGTTCCTGTTTGAAGGAGGCTTTGTCCAAGTGCTATGGCACCACAAACGTAGGACTCTGAGGAGTGGAGAACTGTGACATAAGCTTCTCGTTTAGCTGCTCTTGTTGGGCTTTGGAACTTTGAGAGATCATTTACTTCGTTAATCCCTGCAAAGTCAAACTAAAGGAGTCAGCTGCCATTTCGTTTTCTAGCTCATACATTAGATGAAGGAAAACATTAATACAGAACAGAAAAAGGCAAGAAAAAAAATGAATGTGTGTCAGAAATTTTTTTGTTGGAGTTTTCATAATTCAAAGAAATTGAACCCTTCATCTAATAATTTTAGAAAAGAATAAAACAAGTGAGGTCGATCGCCCTTTATGTTAGTCAAAGAATTAGCTAAAAAGATGATGTTTAGTATTCTATTACAACAATAACTTAGTAAAATCTCGTTGATATATATGTAAAATTTGAAGAGGTGTAAGAATATGCTCCTAACCAATTTCGGCAGTATAAGTTTTCTCCTTATATGATATGATGCCTGTGACGGAACTGAGCTTTCAGGAATCCATTGTTGGGACCATCCACTGGTCATCTACTATCTAATTGATGAATTCATCTTAACTAATCTAGATAAGAAATTGAGGAAATGGTGTAGTGTGGTACTTCCATATTCTATTCATCACAACTAAGCCTAACCACCATCTTAGCTTCGTCACCAAGCATGCAATTTTTCTTGGAAGTTGTTGATCAGTCTATCCAACCTAAGTGGTTTACCGATTAAAAATGATTATGTTGAACATTTCAATTTTCGTAGAGCTATTTTAGCATATTCCCTTGGACTACCTGTTCAACAATGTGTTAGAAATGAGTTTTTTTTTTTTTTCCAGCGAAAGACAAATAGATAAGAAAATATTTTATTAAGTAAAGAACTTGTTGTCCTTTGTATAAAAAGTAGTCATGTTACTATTTTAGTGACAATTAATATTATAAATAATAAAATTTTCTTATTAAATAATAATAATAATAACTAAAAATTGGTAATGATGATTGTCCTTTAGTTATTAAAATAGTTATGGATAGAAGGCAGTCGGCAGTAATAAGCGCCTGTAGCTCAGTGGATAGAGCGTCTGTTTCCTAAGCAGAAAGTCGTAGGTTCGACCCCTACCTGGCGCGTTTTTTATGTTTCTCGGAAACTAGAACGGAGAAATTGTTATGAAGTTCATACGTACCTTGTGACCACAAAGGCAAAGACAGCTTGCAAGACCCAATAGGCAATGCAACTTTTTGTTCCAATCTTGCAACTTCCGGCTCAAACAACCACCAATCACCTTCATGTCTCACCAAATCATCGCATCTAAACAACTCCATCATTGGCCTGCACTTACTCCACATCACAACTTTGGTCCTCCGCTTCCAATCTCTCCTCCCCTTTTTCACTGCCAAATTTGCAACTATAAGGTGAACTTGAAGCCTTAACACTTCTCTGTTCCACCCTTCTTCTGGGTACTTGCATGGCAATTTTGCCACCATCACGTCCATGTCATCGTAGTCCTTGAATTCAGGCATTGGCAGCTCAGGACACGACGGTACATCGCTTTCCTCTTCCTCGTCGATCCATTCAGGAAACAAATCTTCCCACTTGAATTGTTCTGATACTCGGTCAAAGTGAACTGGCACAGTTTCTCCGTTAACTTTCCAATCACTAACATCTTCATCGTCTTCCATGTTAATCATGCCAATCCTCAACCCTTTTCCCATATCAGCCATGAAGCTTGGTACCTCAATCTTAGTCATATTAACACTCCTCCCTTTCGAAGCATGTACTTTACTCTCCTCCAAGAGTACTGCCTTCATTTTCACCGGACTTTCAGCCTACAAAAATTTCAACTTTAGCAGAAGGGTAATCGAAAAACACATTACTTAAACTAAATCTTGTCAAATTGTTAGAACACAACACACTAATGTGTACATAATTGACTAATATATTAAACGCTCACCTTACCTTGTGATGGCACTCGCGCAATGAACACCTAACAAGCGATGCTGCATTTTCGAAATAGACTGAAGAAGATGGACGTAGAAGAAGAGAAGCATAAATGACGAGGAAAAACGCAAGGAAGACCAAATTGATCCTAATGACCAAAGACTTTGAAGGTGCAACCTTCACAATCTTTTGAAGGCCAAGTCCCTCCATCATCTTTTCTAAGCGCTAACTGGTGAAGCTCAAAGGGAGGTCTTTGTATATATATCCTATCCACCAACTCTAGTTTCAGCTTTTCAATAACATTTAGTATAATTAATCTTGGTGTTTATCATTTTTATGAGTGACCAAGCTAGAGTAGTTAGAGGAATGGAGACGGCTTAATTAGAGTAAAACTTAAAAAGGGTCTAAGGACGAGCCATGAAGCTCCATGTGTCATTTTTTGTGCTTCAAGACTAAAACGGCGGCATCTAAAGAAGCCTTTTGCTTCTCTTCTATGCTAATGGTGACAAAGTTTCTAGATTTTTTTTTCCTCAAAATTACCAATTAGTCCCCACATATAATTGGAATTGGTCTATTAATATCTGTTTTGATTTTCAATTGAATGATTTTTGTTGAGATATATTCCAATGCATATGAGTTTTTGTTTCGCTCGAGTGATTTGGGTCAGAAGACCCTTTTGGATATTGGAAAACTGTTCCACCAGCAAAAAAATTGTACCTCCAACTTTCACCTGTCAAATCTCATTTGAAAATAACTTTGGGATTCATTTGACAAATTATTCTCAGGTGTGAGGTACAATTGTGGATTAAAAATGGGCTCATACCAAAATTAGATAAAGATTTAGGGGCAAGCAGGTAATTTGACAATGTATGGAGCTTAGGTGTGTGGGGGAGGAATCTTAAGAGTTGGCAGCTAAGCAGGTCGGCCAACAAACAATTTGGTTGCCATGTCAACGTCCTAAATGTCATTTTTGTCCGTTAAAACACAAGTTTCCATTGTATATATGCTTTCGATGTTTACTTCAAATGAATCAATTTAATGAGATGCGAAAGGGGTTTAGGTCAGAAATCAGAAAATTTCACTACTCTGATAATCATGTTCCAGAGCATGCTTTTTACTAGTATGGTAAACTATCACGGTTTCGCCATTTGTCAACTTCCCAATAATTGTTTGAACCATTTCTAGGTGAAGGGGGCTATGTCAGTAGAGAAATGTGGGGCTTGTTAAATATTGTCAAAAGGCAGCCATGAATGATTTCCTCCAATTCCTCTTCTATTAATTTTGTTTATTAGTTGGTTTGTCAGCAAACAGGCAATTTGTTAGGTTCTACTTGCTCAGGTTTATTTGTCTGCTTTGAAGCTAAATTATCAACCATTGACGAAAGGGACAAGAATACAAATGACATCTCCCAAATTTCAGACCTTGCGAAACTAGGCGACTTAAAACACGATGAATCTTCTACAGCTTACCTGCAAATTGATTGCGAGTTAGGTGATGAAATGAGAACTTGGGACCTTATCAAGAATATTGTGATTATCTGTAATTATAGTTGAATCAAAGGTTTACTTTGAAAAACTGATAAAAGATGCCATATTCAGCAGAGTTAGGTAGCTTGTGAATGTTTTAATTACAAATGTATTTATGGATAATGCATATCGAAATACCAAAATCATAGAAACGTAACTTCTAAAAGTTCTAACATTTTTCATTGGACAGAGTATCAGAGTACCAAACACACCTAAATCAATACCATCCAATTTAAAAGTGACTGCAATAAGAACGTCCGTAAGCAAAAGTAAATAAACATGCACCCATGACGTACTCGATGTAGGCTCACCACACTGTTGATCCATGATCAAGTTTAAAGATGTTGGTCCAAGTGGGTTCTGGTTGACGTGTATTCACTGCATATGACGCTTCCATTTCACAGAGTAACAAGTCAATAAAGTCCCTTAATTTAGATTTAACTCAAAATCGCGAGCTGTACATGAAGTGAAATTTATCACAGTAATTAATCAGTAATCCTCTTTTAACTGACCTCTCTTACAGGATCAGAAAGTCAATTTTTGTATTTGATTTTCTTTTCTTCTCTGAATGCAGACTGTCACCTTTGTTTCTTTTTGAATAATACTCCAGCCAAATTGGGCAAAATTTGCTGGCATTGTGAGCCCTAAGACATTCTTATGTCCATGGACTCGTGCACACGTCGCCGTCGACAGTAATGCATCCATGAAATTACAACTTTGTCACCTCCTGAATGTGTTGCGAATGGCTTTTACCAGGTGGAATGAAAATCAGATCTTCCCATCCAGAGTTCTTCTCATTCATCTAATCATGCCAAATATATGAATCAAAATCTAGTCATATTTTAACCTGAAAGGGTTATCAACCCAATACTTTGTTCTATTACCTCCATTTTCTTCAAAACATTCTCCAAGCTTCCCACCTATTTCAGACAAATTGAATCAAATATAGCCGTGTCATAGTCAATTAATGAGCTTATTGAGGAGAGCAAGCCTGGTCAATACCATAATGTGTTGCGAAAGTCCTGCTCCTCTTGATGCCCTCGAAACCTTTGAAAGTTCTTTCTCTATGTCTTCCTAGATAAGAAAAATCAAACAATGGCCAAATCCTTCATAGTTGAGTCTGATTAAATGCCTATGACTGCATATGTACACAACATACCTTTTGGAAATATATTGGCAGGTAACGCTTATTTTTCCTCTTTACAACCAGAAGTTCTGACTGCAGATACAAATATAGCTTGTGGGAAGATAATAACAGTAAGCAACAACCAACAGACACCCAAAAGTATTCATTGATCTACATGCATGAGATGGGACAGATCAGAAACTTTAGCCTCCTTCTATTCTGTTTTGATGAAATCGAAATCAAATGTTTCAATAACATTTGTTTCGGATAATCAAAGCCTCTTGGACTAGAATTATTTCTTAGCAAATACAAAAAGCCAGGGGATGGCTGAGATTTTAGCATATGTTGATTAGTGAGTGAGCTAACAAAAGATTCAAACTCATACAACATGGGTATGATCTACCAAGAGGCTTTAACAGTTACAATAAAATGGCAAAGCATATTTGGATCTTACGTGACTTCACAAGGAAAGCATGTTTGTACTTTCAAAAGTAGCAAATATATTCATCAACCCATATGTCATACCTGAAAAACAGGGACTCCATCAAACCCAGTCTTCAGATCAACTGCCTTCAGCTGAACCACAAAAATGTCTAATTAGGTTAAGAATCCAATGAGCGTCTTTGCATATGAATTATTTCACGACTGGAACACAGAAATTGCTAGCAGAGCTGAAAAGAAACATAAATAAGTAGCATGGACAATTCAGTGTGTTTCCTGCCAGACTTTCAACTATAAAGTATTCAACATGCAAAATAGATTCCATGGGCACAGTTTTACTCCTACATGATGGAAGACCTTGTTTTCCTTTCCAAAAATCAAAGAAGAATCTCAAGAACACAAAGGATATATGCTATATGAATGAATAAGTTAAATGCAAAAAGCTGAGAGAGGCTTCATTAATTTACTTTAAACTAGCATAAGAGACTATACTAATGACTAAAATTGCCATTATCGAATACTCGACAGAAATTAGGAGAATAAAAATCAAATTCCACATGAAAGACCATTAGAAATCTAAAATGTAAGTCCACCAAATTGCTCTACTCATTTCAATAAACAAAGAAGTGATCCAATATACTTTCTAAATTCCTCCAAACCAAAAATTAGGCATACTGCAAGAGTGCTTTCCAAGCATTCGTTTCTAAGTGCAAAATCATGTTGACCATGTTTAACAACTACATTGTAAATACAAACCTCTAACGCATTCTTTACTTGAACTGGATCAGGTAAAAACCGGAATGCAATCCCTTCAACCTTCAACATGTATACCTAAAAAGTCAACAGAAGACTTGAGCAAGTACAGCAACTCAACACTTGTCATAAGGCAAGCAACTCACGAAATCTTCCGACAGATGGGTTAAATATCTAACTGGACCAAGTTAACAAAACTGAAAAAGCAAAGCCTCGGATTAGAAAGAGCATACATGGCTCAGTAGAAATCAAAACATTCTAGTAATCAACTCCATGTCTCCACTCAAAGTGTACAAATTAAACATTTTGAATTCATTAAATACCCCCAAAATTTTAAATCTACTTGTTCAACACTATACTTCGACTATGCATTTCTAAACAGAAGACTGAAACTAATTTCTGAGCTAGTAACTAAATTACAGTTTATAACTTTCAAGCATATGATTGTATTTCTTTAGAAATGTAACCATAATTTAGGATTTCAATTAAGCTAAGGCATAACTACCTGATCAAGAGTAATAGGCACAACCTTAGCCTCACTTCGCAGCTCTCGTCTCCTTAACCGAGCCTGTAAAGGAAACAACAGAAAAAGAATAGCCAGAGCTGAAACGAAATTAGATAACGTTAAAACAAAAAAAAAAAAGACGCAAGTAGAAAAAGCACATACCTGAGCCAAAAACGCGTCAGCGTCTTCTTGACGAAAGCAAAGCAAACCAATGGACTTGGCGCCATCAGGATCAGAGATGAGCACGAACTCGTTGTTTGTGTTGCTCACAGTGTAAACAGAAGTCCCTACTAGACTTTTCGCCACGTGGTCGGAGCTGATAGAGGCGGAGTTCTTCGAATGCGAGACAGAGGCGAAGGGTGGAGGTCGTCCAGTGGTGGCAAGTGGAGGCGGGGACAGGTTAACGGAGAGAGTTCTGGTGGCATCGTCGATCCGAGTAGCAAGGTCGGCACCGAGACGACGACAGTGTTGGTGGATAAAGGAGGCAAGAGATAAGAGTGGGTTTGAGGGTTCCATTGTTGAGAAGAAGGAAAATGGAAGAAGCCGAGGAAATTGCTATTAGTTACGGTCCAACTAGAAACAGAGTTATGGGCTTATGAAACATAATCAATGCTGCTCGTTGGTTTAGTCCATAGATCAGAAGGACCATAAAAAACCAACAGCTTATTTAAAATTTTATTTAATTAAAAATTTAATTTATTTGTATTTTATAAGTTATAAAATCATAAAAATTAATGCTCGCTCACATTTCT
>JANKYE010283866.1:0-13992 GCA_032467995.1 Erythroxylum dillonii
TACCTTTAGAGATAGTCTCTATTGGCTATTCAGGTTTGAGTTTTCATACGAATACCTGGATCCTGGGGATCGGGAAATTCCCGGGAACAAATTTTTTTGTTTTCCGCTGCCTGAACATATGATGTTCCTCCCGGGTTTTTCCTACAGTTTCATATATGTCTTTTGGTGATTGTGTTAGACCTCTTTATCTGCCTATTTTTGTTTGATATTGAGGTTATGCTTGATCCAATTGACCACTTGCATTAACTTTTCCATTTCGCACACTAAGATGAATTTAACAAGGTTTTAAGAAATGGAGTTCATTGATTAAAACCTTGGACTTAAAGAGTGCTTTAAGGTTTGTTAATCGCAGTCTTGAACCATGATGGCCTAAGCTTATTTTCAAGAGGACTTTATCATATTCGATTATTATTTGAATTTTAAACTTTCAACTTCCCAAAAATCCAAAAAATACTTTTCATACATTCCTTTCTAATTTAGTTAAGTTTCCATAATTCATACCAATGATCCAACCCCCTCCCCCTTTTATCAACTTAGTTTGCATTTTTTACAATTATGCTAGCTTAAACATTTTTCGCTAGGTTCCAATTAAGTGAGACGACCCGAGGTTGCATCCTATATTGCAATCCTTGGAATTTAATTTTTGACACATTTTCCAAGGGACTGATCTTAAGATCGAACGACGGAGCCAGTCAACAATACATCTTTACAGACGATGCATCTATGCTCCTGAGCATATCCCCTTATAAGGACCATAACTTTCACCTCCGATATCCAAAAATTAGATACGATATACTATTGGAAAGCTAAAAGAAAGACCTACAACTTTCTAGAAGACACCTTTCTCTAATTCAGCCTAGATCAATCCAGAATTTCTCTTGAATTTAGAACACGAATTTTACATTCATCCACCAATGTACTACACCAAGTTCTCAATTTCATGTCAAATTTTGAAATTCTTAAAGATAGAATTTAACTTTGACGTCTTCATAAGAAATGTAGCCGTATGTCTCTGGTTTAATGCAAATTGATAATCATCTCATTTGGATAACTAGAGAAACAATTGTGGCAAAATACTGACGCATACTCAGTGAACATTTTCCAGATCAACTACCAATTTTGTTTCCAAATCTTTCCTTAACATAACTCTTACCAAGATCACCTTTTCTACTTCATTTACTCCTCATTCTCAACTCAATATCATCCACAAAAAATTATAATCCATGATTAATCATGAACACCAATAACAGAACATACACATATATACATATCTTTCATCAACTTACTACACATATTCAAATTCATTTTTGCTTTCATTTTACTTCTAACTTTCACCTTAATCTTTCCCATTTCATAACCTCTCATCTACCAAAAGCACCAAAGCAACACATGAATCTATCCACACTTCTCATTTACTACTTTAATCTTGTCTATCATTTCTAATTCAAGAATTTTCATCATTTGTTCTTTATTCATGACTAATCACCAAAATTTCTCATTTAATAGTTCTAGTCTTCTAAGAAATGTTCAAGGTCTAACAAAAAATCACATGCATAATCATGAATTAAAGGAATTTTTAAGGTTGTAATGTGGGTAAAGGTAAGGTGAGATGTGTTTAGGTCAAGTAGCATGCAAGCCATCAAAGCTAATGAAACAAATTCACAATCAATCAAAAACTAGGTATCGTTAGCTATGACAAATGCAACATTTATATTCCAAAACCTCATTCAGCTCTCACACACAAACCACATGAAACATATATCAATCTGAAGGAATCACTCATACACTTTATGCCAACAATCCATTGAAACCGCAAGAGTGAACCTTCCAAGCCAACATCTACCTCACATTCAACGTATTTAAATATCACATTCATTACAAATCTAAGAGGATGCATTAACTATAAACAACTTTTCAACACATATGCAATTCCTCCTTGATAATTTATTTTAAACAAAATTTTTTCATTTTTCTTTCTTTCTTTTTTTTTCTTTTCTCTTTTCTTTCTTTCTTTTCCTTATAAAAATTAATAAACTGCATCAAAATGGGAATTTCAATGAAAAGACATAACAAAACATCCCAACATTAACCAACCCACACATACGTACACCTCCACACTCACACTTTTGTACATCCACAAACTCACCAATCACAAATGTTCCACTAGCTTTATGGCTTGGATAGGACATTTGGTGAAGTATAAAGCATGTAATATGGTTGATAAAAAATGAAAGGCTAAAGCTTAAAGGGGTTTATCAAGGGAATTATCATGTCTAAAGGATAGGTTCTTTGGCTAATGTAGTTTATGAAAATCAAAAAATGCCTAATCATGTCCATATTAATGCATGTGATAAAAATGTGGCCTCAAATAGAAATTCAACGTAAAATCGAGACGTATATATCATGAAGGTCACACATTATCAAAAGGTAATGAGACTGATATGGATGTGTCAGTCAAGTAAGTCTCAAAATCTCAACGGCTTTGGCTACCATTAGTCACTATTATTTTAAAGATAATGCACATTAACAAACCACAAGAGCAAAAGTACATGCCAAATTTTCCTATGGATTTTACTAATCAATTCACGATGTAATTATGATTAAATAATCTTAAAACCAATAAAAAATAAGAAATTTTTTATTTTGTTCGTTTAATTTTGAAAACCGTCTAAGAAGTCACATAAGCTACAATTAAGCTCAAAAAAATACATTAAAACTAATGCACCCCACCCCTATACTTAAAACTTGCATTGTCCTCAATGTAAAATCAAATGCAAGAACTAGAGTAGTTAACAAAAATAGAAAATGCGAAAATGTAAAAGATAGAAATTAATTTCCCTTAGATGGCCTCCCAAGCAGCGCCTTTGTTTAACGTCATTGGCTCGACCTCCAGTTGCATGCTTTAAATGACACCAGTCACATCCTCCAACATCCACACCTCCAAGTCCTCCGTTTGGAAGCCCTCATAATACAGCTTCAAGCAATGACCATTCACTCGGAATGTCTTGTCAATTTTGAGGCTCTATATCTCCACTGCCCCAAAAGGAAAGGCATGAGTGATAACAAATGGACTAACCCAACAGGAACGCATAGTAACACTTTCTGGCCTACCGAGAAGCTTTTCCTCAAAATCATCTTATTATGAAAAGCTTTCGTCTTCTCTTTATATATCACTGCATTTTGATATGACTCATTCCTCATCTCTTCCAAATCTTGAAGCTGCAACTTCCTATGCACTCTCGCATCATCCAAGTGCATGTTGAATCCTTTGATAGCCTAATATGCCTTATGTTGTAAAGCCACTAGAAGATGACATGGCTTTCCAAACACTAGATTGTACGGCGACATTCTAATTAGTGTTTTACAAGCTGTCTAGTAGGCCAACAATGCATATTCTAGTCTTACCCTCCAATCCTTCTTATTGGGTTGCACAGTTTTGTCCAAGATTAACTTGATTTCACGATTCAAGACTTCAACTTTCCTGTTAGATTGAGGATGCTAAGTAGTAGAAACTTTGTGTGTGATGTGATATTTTTTGAACATTACTTCCATCACTCTGTTGTAGAAGTGGGTTCCTCTGTCCCTAACGATGGCTTTTGGTATCCCGAACTTAGAAAGAATGTTAGCCTTAACAAATTATGCAATAACGTTGGCATCATTCATTCTAGTGGCTTTTGCTTCCACCCATTTAGAAACATAATCAATCACAATCAATATATAAGTAAAGCCAAAAGATGGAGGGAAAGGTCCCATAAAATCAATGCCCCAAACGTCAAAAATTTCACATAAAAGACAAGGGATTTGTGGCAATTGATCCTTACGGGATAGGTTACCGGACCGTTGACATCTATCACAGGATTTACAAAACGTATATGCATCTTTCAACAATGTTGGCCAGTAGAAGTCACTCTCCAGAACTTTCTAAGCTGCCTGTTTTACTCCAAAATGTCGTCCACAAGTGTACGAATGACAGAAGGCTAAAATTAATGATGATTCATTTTTCAGTACACACCTCCTAATAACTTGATCTACACAGTGCCTCCAAAGATATAGATCATCCCATACATAATACTTCACTTCACTTAGTAGCTTATCCCTCTAACCCTTTGACAAACAAACAGGTAATTCGTTAGTTACTAAAAAATTGGCAACGTCTCCATACCTTGGTTGTGTCGTATCGGCAGAAAATAATTGCTCATCTAGAAAGCTTTCTCGTGGAGGGATATCATCTTCTTCCTTTATCAAATGGCTGAGATGGTTTGCCACCACGTTTTCTACTCCCTTCTTATCTTTGATCTCTAAGTCGAATTCCTGCAGGATGAGAATCCATCTGATCAGCCTTAGTTTTGCTTCTTTCTTTGTGAGCAAGTATCGTAAAGCTACATGGTCATAATAAACAATCACTTTAGCACCAACCCAATACGATCAAAATTTTTCCAAAGCAAAATCAACAGATAACAATTCATTTTCAGTAGTGGAATAATTCAATTAAGCTGGATTTAAAGGCCTTAAAGCATAGTAAATGGCATGCAAAGCTTTTCCCACTCTTTGTCTTAGAACCGCCCTCATCGTATAATCGCTCACATCACATATGATCTCGAATAGGAGGTTCCAATTTGGCGGTTAAATCACTGGTGGGGATATCAGAAGCTCCTTAAGTTTGTTGAATGTTTTTTTGCACCTCTCGTCGAACTCAAAGGAAAGCACGCACTTCCCTCACAGTGGAGGGGTAAGGTAAAGAAGAAATGATATCTACTTTGGACTTGTTGACTTTAATACCCTTAGCAAATATCACATGACCTAAAACTATATCTTGATCCACCATAAAAATGACTTTTTTCCCAATTCAACACAAGGTTAGTTTCTATACATCGTTCCAAGATAAAGGCAAGATTCTCTAGACATTCATCAAAGAAGATCCATACACACGAAAATCGTCCATGAATACCTCAATAATCTTCTTAACATATTCAGAAAAAAATGCTTACCATACACCTTTAGAACGTGGCAGGTGCATTACACAATGCGAATGACATCCTCTGATAGGCAAACGTACCAAATGGGCATATAAATGTAATCTTCTCCTGATCTTCCGGTGTGATTGTGTAACATCCCGTCCCCATATTAAAGGTTAGGACCCAAAATTTCAGCACATGTGAGATTAAAGAGAAATTAAGACAATGCATTTTCTGACTCATGCATCATGTTAGCATATATGCATATAAATACATAATGTTTTTGCATAAAAAGTGGTACATGAATTCATTGACAAATTCTGGGTATAAATGATATTAAATGTGATTTTATTGAAAATGAGGAGTAGAAAGAGTGATCTTGGTATGAGTTGTGATAAGGAAAGATTTAGAAACAAGATTGGTAGTGATATGGAAAATGTTGACTGAGTATGCTTCAGTCTTTTAGCCACAACATTTTCTCTAGTCATTTAAACGAGATGATTCTTAATTTGGATTAAACTAGAGATATATGGCTACATTTCGTATTAAGACATCGAATTTCAATTCTGTCTTTAAGAGTTCCAAAATTTATCATAAAGTTGAGAACTGGGTGTAGTACGTTGGTGTATGAGTGGAAAATTTGTTTTCGAATTTTAGGGGCAAGTTTGGGATTGATATAAATAGATTTTAGCCAAACATGCCTTCCGGAAAGAAGTATATCTTTCCAACAGTATATGGTATGAAAATTTTGGACATCGGAGTCAAAAGTTATGATTCGTATAAATGGAGACGTTCTGGAGCAAAAGTGAGACGAAAGAAGTGAGACGCAAAAGTGAGACAAAAAAGTGAGACGTAAAAGTGAGACGGAAGGGAAGAAGTGGGACGCAAAAGTGAGATGGAAGAAGTGGGACGCAAAAGTGATATGAAAGAAGTGAGATGATAGAAAGTGAGACTATAGGAAGTGAGACGATGGAAATGAGACGTATAAAATTGAGGCAATGCAAAAGTGAGACGATATAGAAGTCAGACGATAAAATTGGCCTTCGAGATATTCATGAAAGTTGTAGATCTAGAAGTCCTCTTTCCAATAGTCAAAAAATGAAGTCAATCTGACATTTGTAGTTAGAGTTATGCGATTGCGCCAAGGTATGTACAATACAAGTAAAGATATGAACATGTTGGATTCTTTTGGCCATAACTTCTTCTCTAGACCTCCAAATGACTTGATTCTTAAACCATTGGATTCGTAAGACATTGCTCTACATATATAACAAGAATTATAGACATTTTAACTAAACTGAGAAAGATTGAGTGAAAATCATGGGACGGGTTCAGTGAGTGTGCTCTTAAGCAATATGAACTGGTGTTATCTCACTAAACATACTTCAGTATTTTGATGTTTTCCAAATCAATAGAGGTCCAAAATTAGATTATTTTTGTTTTTAGGTAAAATAAAGACATGGAGCTACAAATCGTATGAAGAACTTGGAATCTAATTCAGTCTCTATAATGTTTAGAATTCAGATGGAAATTATGTATAGTATACTATTTTGGACATGAGCATTCCAAAAATGTTTGAAGTATATCTTTTGAATCATTGAACTAGTTGAAATAACTTCTGTGGCATTAGAAACTTACGACAATTGGGGACATGTTTCTGGAAGAAAGTGTTAGGTTAAATTGTTCAAGGGTATAATTGGTAAGACACTTAAGTATAAAAGACTTAAGGCATAAATAGAGGGGCAAATGAGACAATTCTCAATCATTAAGGGCATAAGTGGAAGAAAAAGTGTTGTCTTGCTTATAAATAAAGTAGGAAACGTGAATGATAAGATTCTAGAGAAGCAAATGAGTGGATGAGAAAAGAGATCAGAGAGAGAAAACATGAGAAAGAATGAAAGAGAGAGAAAGAAGAGAAAACAAGCTATGGTTTTAATTTCCTTAGCCTTCAAGAGAGAATTTGTTCAAGAAGAGAAAAAGTAAGAGGAACAATAGAGCTTCCATTTGAGCTAAAGATCTCTTCAATTGGCGAAGAATCAAGGTAAGATCTTTTCGACTCTTTTGGATTTTTGGAAGGATTCTAGTTTATGGAGTTTAGAAAATGCTTGGGTTTAAATGTTCTAGAATCAATTTTAGTGATTTTAGATTGTGAGATTTTAAGTGGATTCCTATTGAATGAGATTTGGTTTGTTTTAGGAAACTAAGAGAATCCTACCCGAGAACAAGGAGAAAGACAATTTTGATTCAGAGTTTTGCAAGCAAAAAAGGTGGCCAAAATAATTATGGTTATTGTGTAAATGGGCAATGTGCCTACGTGTGTACATATGTTTAAATTGCTAAGCTATGAATGGGAATTTGATATTATGAGATCTTGTGAGGTTAGAAAAGACATGACAAGAAATTGAGTCATGATATAGAGTAACCAAGTGTTCTTGATGTGGAAGCTTATGAATAAGCTAGACATATATAAAGGGTAAAGATTACAAAGGGTAACGATTGAAAGGAGCATTTACAATGATTATGAACAAATGAAGTGTAAGTCGAAGTTCAACTAGACACACATGAATTTTGAAATGGGAATGAGCATAAAATGTGTTCTAGAACAGATACCCGGGATTGTCATTAAGCATGCATTGTACATAGTCCATTTATTATCTGTGTGCAATTATTGATGAGTGTGAAATGGGTGTTTTGCACAGATGGGTTTTGCAGGTCAAATGTTTGCATACAGGCGTTCCAGAATTGGAAGCAAATGCTATTTTTGGAGCGTCTATGAGTAGGCCTAGATGGTCTCACTTATTTGCTTGATTTATGTGAATCTTGTATACATTGATCTCTGAATGATGAATGTGATTAATTGTGTTTGGATTCTGGACAGAAGGTCTGATGATTGTGATGATTGATTTGAATTATTGAAGTGTTCATTGTATGTGAATAAGATGAATTAAGTGTTTTCAGAATGTGATTACATGCAAGATGATAAGTGATTGCTCAACTATATATTGAATGCCAGACTATGGTCCGAGTATAAGTGAATGTGATCAAATAAGTGCATGCATTGTAAGTGAATCATTTGATCTCGTGAATGCAAGAAATATAAAGGAGTTGTGACTTGAGTCGCCTATTTAAAGCGCTTCCACGTACAGCTTTGCTCCGTTAACTCTGATTCTGCACGTAGAGCTACGCTCCGTAAACTCTGTTCTGATTGAGCCCTATGAGCCAGTATTATGTTCTGGCTGAGCCTACGGGCCAGTACTCTGTATATGTGAGAGGCACTCAGTCACAACAATAAGAACGAATGTGAGTCCCATCTAAATAGAATATGCATAATATAAATGTTTAAGTGCACTGAATATGAAATTGGAATTCTGTATGATGTGTGATATATGTGTTATGTGACTGGGTGAACCATCGATGATGGTCACTCAATGAGTTCACAAAACTCACCCAAATTTGCAAGTATTTTTCAGGATCTGTAGAATACCCCGTAAAGCCAACGGGAGTATACCTACAGCTTTCAAGTGAAGGACAGAGGTCGAGATCAGTTCGAGTCTGCATTTCATTTCTCCATTTGTATTGAATTGTTATTCCGCAACTTTTGTATAAATTTGTATTTTGAAATGACTCAATAGGTTTGTAAATATGAAAGGGTCCGAATGGTTATTGAAATTTGTGTTAAGTGAAAATGTTTATTGATGAATGTGGGCCCTATGTGTTGATTGACTTTCACATAATATGTTTGATTGTGGTATCAAGAAAGAAAAGAAAAAAATATTGTACCGATTTTGTGTTTGAGTGTTTTAGCACGCCAATCTAATGGGGCACGGACTCGGATATCACCATTGATGTCAGGTTCGGGTTGCGTGGGAGTGGAGTGCTACATGTATGTGGTATCAGAGCCCAAAAGTACTATCTTATATGGGCATTTTGAAATATGTGTCAAGTTATATGCATATGCATAGTAGTCATGTCATAGCAGATTGCGGCAACTGATCCCCTGTTGGAGTCACATGCTTGAGCATTTCCTTAAGAGTCTGAGCAGTTAAAAGCATTAGAGCAAAATTGGTGATCTGACAGAATGTGAGAAAATAAAGGTTTATGGAAATTTCGGAAATGACAAATATGGCTTTGTATGATAAATAACGATTTACCACAATAGGGATATGTACCTTTGAGGGTGATATACGTGTGAATAGGTATATTATTGTGAATTAATTGAGAAAAATGAGAATATGAGTAAAAAGGAGACTAAAGTGTATAGGCAGAATGAAATGAAATTATCAAATTGTAGCAATGATGAGATTAAAGTGTATAAGCCAAGTTGATATGAACTTGAAAGGTTGCATTTGGACTTAGGATGGTTGTGTAATTATCGATATAAGAGTTTATGATTCGGTATGAGAATATATCTGTGGAGTGGAGATTTAAGCTTCATATGGGATATGCCCCTGCCATTATAAATTTATTAAGAATAAATATGTGTGGGATGAAATAAATGACAAGTGGAAGATGAGACAATGATAGCGATTTATGAAAATGTTGTTAAGTTTAGGTTGAATCATCATTGTGAGTGCACATTTGATAGTGGGATCACCATAACAGGTGGAATTATTAAGCTTATGTGAATAATATGCGTAGGGATGATATAGGAAGTAATCAGTGACTTATTGGATAAGCACCAATCACAGTTCCTATAGTTCAAAGTTCAAGATGAGTTAGAGTAAGACATCAAAGTACTTATAATGATCGATTGGGAAGGAATTGAGATTGTTACTGATGTTACCATAGGTGATGAATTTGAGGAAAAAGAAAAAGGAAACGATTATGGTGTAATCTCCACGATCGGTGACTGGCACAAAAGGAGAATAGTTATCTAGAATTGAATAGGATTGAAGTATCCTTAGCATAAGCTACCACTCGATAAATTGGATATAAATACATCCTTAGATAAGATGTAATGATTTTTGGTGATATATGTCAAGGTATTACTGTAAATGAAATTGTTTAGTGCCCTACTGAGCTTCGTTACAAGGGATGTTCTTATTATGTAAACTATGGCATAAATTGATCCTATTGAAATATTATGTATAGTGAAATTGATCTTCTTGAGGTACTAAGAATGACTGATAAGTAATTATGGAAAATAGTTGATTGATAAGTATTTCATGAACAGTATTGATGATTGTAACAAGAAATCTTCTTTCAAAGAAGAATTTCCCTAAATTGAGTAAATTGATTAAACGATTCAGTTTAGGAGTGGTCATTGAAGAAACAAATCGGAAATGACTATGTAATAAATCAAAAGTGAATAATGGAGTCATATCCCAAGCAAATGTTTAGACATAAGAAGTGGAATATACTACTGAGACTGTATGCATTTTGTCTGATGTAAAGTATCCATCTACGTGAGTAGATTTTAAATTCGAGGTGACCCTAGTGCAAATGTGAGGAGAATACAGGTCCACATTATATACGATGTAAATATGTTCGCGGAAATACAAATTGAATATGAGATACCAACACGCAAGGTGAGGTGTTCAAATGAATTGAAAATGTGTAGAGGAACTAGTACGATGGAATAGACATTTGAATAAGCCGATGTGAATTAAAGGAAATCAAATGAAAAGAGAAAATCAATAGAAACAAGAAGTCAAGTGGGAGACTAAAAAAGATTTGAGATGATATTACCTTACTTTAGGAATTAGACACTTAAGGAAATGCAAGAATTAATTATGGATATATGTTGAAGCTTTAAGTTATCCAAGCAAAGTGTATCAATTACTGGCTGTGATCATTGATGGTATTTTGAGTGTGTTTGAAAAGTAATCAGGTACATTTTGAATATTTGAGGAATATGGCACTAATGATAATATTACCAAATGGATTTGGAAATTTTGCAGTATATGATGAAGTTTCACATAAGAAGTTACGATACAATATGTTGTAACAGTATAAAGTGGTTTTGTAGGCATAAAGACAATTAAAGTCTTATGAGTTGATTTTGATACATGGTAGAAGTGTTATGATAGAAATCGCTTTAAAGTCTTTGAGATATTAGATGTGCCAAGTCTTTTCTGGAATGTACAAATTATGTTAGTTTGAGAAAATTATTAAGTTGAAAGGAATGTACCCATGTGTGCTATTACTGATAAAGGTCGTATGTAATCCGACTCATTAAACAGACAATTCTATAATGAAATGGTGCAAATTCAGATATTGAGGTTACCAAGTCTAGTGCAATGAAGAGTACAAAAATGTGGAGTGGAATACGGGGCAAAATGAAGTGTATTTTCTTGATCATTTTTTCTGGAAAGAGGTAAGAAAGCCTAAAAGCTAAGGATTCAGAATTTTGAGTCCCTTAGAAGAATTGAAAACGAATCTGAACTTTCGAGTGAAAATGGAAGAATGATATATGGTGATTGGAATAAAAAGTATGTGTACCTGATAAAGATGTTTAAGCAAAGAAAGTGTTAGAGAAGCTTAACTAGCAACCTAAACTTGACATCTTAGTAGGAATAAGCTAAGATTATATTTAGCTACTAAGGATGCAGAAACAAGTGGTTACATGTTTGAAGTACCAATAGTTTTAACTATTAGGGAAGGGCTTAAAGTTTATTTTTTAGTTCATAGGAAGATTAGATTGAGGTAAAATTCAGATTGATTAGGGACATTACAATTGTGACCATAGTGGAATTATTAAAACACAGTATGGGGCATTGTATAGCAAAAAAGGTGGTCATTCACCCTTACATTGAGATGAAGAGAGCCTAAAATGGTATAAGGCCATAGTAAATGTGAGATACTATTAGTGAATGAGATGAATCTGAAATAAGAATAAAGTGACTTATGAAAAATAAATGGGTGAGGTGGATCAACACCGGACAAATGGAATATAGTGAAATGAACATAAGAGTTGAATGTATTAACACTGAAAAGAAATAAATTGTTAAAAGAGAGGTGAAGTGTTTTTGTGAGTACCATCTTGGCATGGTGTGCTCAGATTAGGAGAAAGGATAAGTTAAGCTATTATAAATTGGTCTGTATGAAAATTATTATGAGTTAGTCCTACTGGTGAAAGAGGTTTTAGATGTATAATATGTGATATGTGAATATTTTAGAAGATTTGTGAGTATTCAATGAAATAGTCAAGATAGTATAATAGTTGAATCCGTGATTGAAGGACCTATTTAAGTTGTCAGCTATCGTCATTGGAAAGAGAGTATTTGAGTGATGAAGTATATGGGAAATGGTGAAGCATATGAGGAATTATCACCTCTATTGTATTGATCAATCGGATGAAAATTTTAAGAACAAAATTTATTAAGGGTGGAGAAATGAAACATCCCGTCCTTATATTAAGGGTAAGGACTCGAAATTACAGTACATATGAGCTTAAAGAGAAATTAAGATAGTGCATTTTCTTGCTCATGCATCATGCTAGCATATATGCACATAAATACGGAATGTTTTCGCATAAAAAGTGGTACATGCATTCATTGACAAATTCTAGGTATAAATAATATTAAATATGATTTTATTGAAAATGAGGAGTAGAAAGAGTGATCTTGGTATGAGTTGTGATAAGGAAAGATTTACAAACAAGATTGGTAGTGATCTGGAAAATGTTGATTGAGTATGCTTCAATCTTCTAGCCACAACGTTTTTTCTAGTCATCTAAACAAGATGATTCTTAATTTAGATTAAACTAGAGATATATGGCTACATTTCCTATGAAGACATCGAATTTCAATTCTTTCTCTAAGAGTCCCAAAATTTGTCATGAAGTTGAGAACTAGGTGTAGTACGTTGGTGTATGAGTGGAAAATTCATCTTTGGACTTTAGGGGAAACTTTGGGATTGATATAAATAGGTTTTAGCAAAGTGCCTTTTGGAAAGATGTAGATCTTTCTTTTATCTTTCCAACGGTATATAGTATGAAAATTTTAGACATCGGAGTCAAAAGTTATGATTCTTATAAATGGAGACATTCTGGAGAAGAAATGAGACGCAAAAGTGAGACAGAAGAAGTGAGACGGAAGAAGTGAAAAGGAATAAGTGAGACGGAAAAGTGAGACGGAAAAAGTGAGACGCAAAATTGAGACGAAAGAAGTGACACATAAAAGTGAGACGGAAGAAGTGAGACGCAGAAGTGAGATGGAAGAAGTGAGACAATAGAAAGTGAGACGATAGAAGTGAGACGATGCAAAAGTGAGATGATACAAAATACAAACGATAGAATTGGCCTTCAAAGTCTTCATAAAAGTTGTAGATCTAGAGGTCCTCTTTCCAATAGTCAAAAAATAAATTCAAACTGACATTTGTAATGAGAATTATGGTGATTGCACCAAGGTATATACAATACAAGTAAAGATATGAACATGTTGGATTCTTTTGTCCATAACTTCTTCTCTAGACCTCCAAATGACTTGATTCTTGAACCATTGGATTCATAAGACATCTGAACTAAATTGAGAAAGATTGAGTGAAAAGCATGGGATGGGTTCAGTGAGTGTGCTCTTAAGCAATATGAACTGGTGTTATCTCACTAAGCATACTTCAGTATTTTGATGTTTTCTGGATCAGTATAGGTCCAAGTGAGATTATTTTTGTTTTGAGGTAAAATAGAGACATGGAGCTACAAATTTTATGAAGAACTTGGAATCTAATTCTGTAACACCCCACTCCCGCATTACCCGAACCCAACATCGATGGTGATATCCAAGTCCGTGCCCCGCAAGGGTGGAGTGATACATCACTCGGTCAAAACTCAGTATAATTTTTTTTTAAAATACAGACATACACTATGCAAAAAATCCTTAACATACATAATCACTGTAAATACAATGACCACGGGGGCCCTTTTCATAAATACAAATTTTATTAGACACTAATGCAGACGCGAACTGATCCGGACCTCTTCTTTCACTCACATGTGGTTGTTATATGCCCATGGCCTAACGGGGTATTCTTCTCGGTCCTGAAAAATATGTTGCAATTTTGGGTGAGTTTGCGAACTCAGTGAGGAGACCATCATCGA
>JANKYE010286624.1:0-13960 GCA_032467995.1 Erythroxylum dillonii
TAAATAGATCTGATAGGCTCTTAGGCTTAAGTGATGAAACATTAAATAGCCTAAGTCTTCGTGTCTTCAAGCTCCAATTATATCCGATCCAAGGATTTGAGTTAAAAGGATTAGTTTGGGCTCAATTCCATTAAACTCTCCTCCAATAAGCTCGGAGTTCGCCATCTTCTCAAGATCCTTACTCCTGCTCACATCAGTCCCTCCCTCCTCAAGAAGGTTCGTCCTCGAATCTGGCAAGTCAGTTTTTTTTTCTAGAAAACTTTTTTTTAACTTTTTTCTGTTGATTTTTTTTGCCTTCTTTTTTTTCTACCTTTTTTTCTGGCCTTTTTTCTATCTTTTTTTCTAGCTCTTTTTTTTATTTTTTTATGACTCTTTTTTTTGCCTTTTTCTGACTTTTTTTGGGCCTTTTTCTGCTTTTTTCTGAACTTTTTTTTTCAAATTCTTTTTTTCCCGAAGTAAACTGGAAGTTTTCAACAAATATTGAAAACCCTAACTAAAACAACAGTAAGAAAAAAATTGAAATCCTAGGTCAAAAGTAACTTCACACCTGAATTGATGATCTGACGATAATTGGATGGCGATGGGCGGAGGTTTCTTGAATTTTGATGGAGACAAATAAGAATCCTCCTCCAAACCTCAGGCTTTGATACCAAAATTGACGTGAACCGCGGAAGACTTGACGTTGAGGTGATGATTTGGAATTGAACAAACACGAAAGTAAAGGATACCAAGGTTTGATTTCTACGACACCTCTTGGAAACTTGTTCCAAGCAATCCCGATGATCAAAATAAAACTAAGAAACGAACAATCAACACGCCACAATTGAGAAAACAATTAATAAGTGAAAGATGGTTCGGAAAGTAACAAGAACAAGAGAACAATGTTCTCCCTAAAGCCAACGGCACTCAAAACTACATGATGTCCTCCTTCTAAAACCCTAAAACATAAATATAAATACTTAGGTCAAATAATAAAGAGTTGGGCTAAAATACATGGAAGCCCAAAATAAAACGAAGTCCAAAAATTAAATAAATAGATCTGATAGGCTCTTAGGCTTAAGTGATGAAACATTAAATAGCCTAAGTCTTCGTGTCTTCAAGCTCCAAGTATATCCGATCCAAGCATTTGAGTTAAATGGATTAGTTTTGGCTCAGTTCCATTAAACTGTCCTTCAATAAGCTCGGAGTTCGTTATCTTCTCAAGATCCTTACTCCTGCTCACATCACAAGGCATATTCAACTTGTGAGAAATGATGAGGAGCTTAGTAAGCTTTTGGGAGCTGTTACCATTGCTAACGGGGGTGTTTTGCGCAATATTCACCAGAATCTTCTTCTCAAGAAAATTGGTAAAGGAAATGGTGATATTGGTTCTGCATCACAGGATTTTTAGGGTATCTGTTTGTGGGTTTTCTTTGGAAAATCTTATGTGAAATGGAGAAGCATGTTTTCGGTGATTTTCCTTTGATCGGTTTTATGTGTGTAAACGTTGAGGAATTTGTGCATTTTGTTCGAAATAGGATAACAGTGTTTTTCTGATATACCATCTACCGATGGCTTTGCAGAGAGTATTTATGCAGTGGTTGTACATATAACGTAATGGATACATTGTATTTCACATTGTTGTGTTCCTTTGCATGATAAATATGGATTGTTAATTGACAACTTCTTTGAGGGTTGTTGTATTTTGCCTTTTGAGAACTCAACTTTCAGATGACCTCTTTGTTGTTTTGGTATTGAGAACTTCAGCATGTGCAGTTATATAATAAAATATTTGATTAGGTAAATGTGTTTAGAACAATACTGATTCTTCTATTGTATAAAATATTGCGGTGCTAGATAAGAAAATTTCTGAACATTGTAGGATTAAATTGAAGCTATTGTAAGATTAAATGTGGTAGTGATGTAATTGACAGTTTACAGACCTGGGTATACCTGATAATTATGATCTGTAATTAAATTAGCTTATATTTTCTTTGACATGCGTTTCTTTTTCACGTAATTTTGCTATGCTTTAACCTTTTTGTCCTTTTTGCTTACGACGAAAACATTTTTAACCCACATATCAAAATGACTCGAGGATGATTATTTACCTGCATTGAAATATGTATCTTCGATAAATTTAAAGTTGAATTTTTTGGTTCTAAATTCATATTGTAGAGAGTAAAGTGGAAGCATGACTGCTTACTTCTTGTGACTGATCATTTTGCTTGCAAATTAACGCTATGCCTCGTCTTCTCCGTGATGCTTCTCTTGCATTAATTGCCAACGTTTTTCTTTTATTCACTAAAGTCTTTCATTTATGGCAGACACTCCTAGCAGTAAGCAATCACTATGTGTTACAGCAGAGAATGTTGTTACTTACGAAAAGAAAGAAACTGGTAGTGTACCTGAGGAATTGTTCGTTCCTGGGACTGTTTATTATCTAAAGAGGAGTATTGAAAGTGATTCTGGTGGCGGCAATGATAGGGGTAGGAGTATAGAATATTATACGTTTTGGAAGAGGCATCTAGATGAACATTTCCAAAGAATACTGCTATCAAGCAACATAATTTCAGACCACAAATATGATAGCCATCACTTTGCTTTACAAGATGTACTAAAAGGATTGCCTATGAACGAACGTGAAGAATGATTGAAAACATCGATATGGTAATAAAATCTTGACTGCATCAAGACGAAGATGATGTGGGAGAGGGTAGTTTTAATTTAATACCAAAAGCTACTCTTGTCGGAATCTTGACATGATATGTAAATCTTTTTTTTCTGTAATTGTGAAGCAGATATCAATTATTATCCCAAGTAGAATTCATTTAATTGGTATAGACTAAACATACTAATGAAGTAATGCCTTTCATCAGTGTCATCGAAAATCATGTACCACAGAGACTCGGATTCTTTCAGGAGATCTCTTTAAATTATTTCCTACAAGATGGTTACCCAAGAAATAGGCAACCGTAAATATAATATATTGTACTTTGCATTTTGTTTAGTATACTTTAAATATTATTTAGCATAAATAATTTTATTATAAAATAAAATATAGTTAAAATTAATAAAAGTACTTTTTATTTTTATGTTGCTAAACAGTCTACTGTATCAAGCTCTTTTTAAAAAGTTATTTTTTTAATTGACAACCAAATAATCAACTGACTTTTTAGAAAAACTCTTCTTAGAAAAGCTCTACTGACAAAAACTCTATTGATAAAAGCTACTGATAAAAGCTTATCCAAATAGGCACTAAGATAAATAGATAGGACTATCAGCCCAGACACATCGTATTAAGTCCGAAATGAAAGTGTTCTGACCCATCAGTAGTCATTGTGTTTTATCTTCTAGGTTTCCTTCTCACTTTGTTTCTTTTCACACGTCGTTATAAGCTGGAGGTCTGTTGACACCCCGCCGCAAGCTAGGCGGTAGATGTCGTGGACGACATCGAGCTTGAGTAATAAGTCTTGAAAGGAGGATTTTGGCAAAGCTTTGGTGAAGATATCAGCCAGTTGAGCATTGGTGGAGACAGGAAGAAGGTGGATGATACCTTTCTACAATTTTTTACGAGCAACATGACAATCGATTTCGATATACTTTGTTCGTTTGTGAAAGATCGAATTTTCTACTATTTGTATGGCAGAAATGTTGTCACAGTAGAGATACGTCGGTTGGACATGGTTGACACCGATGTCCTTAAGAAGATAAAACAGTCACTGAAGTTTGTATGTCATGGTGGCGAAGGCTCTATACTCTGCTTCAGAGGAACTTTTGGAGACTGTCGGTTGTCTTTTTTATTTCCACGAGATTAAAGAAGATTCGAGAAATACGCAATAACCAGTGACAGATTTCTGTGAGTCGAGGCAAGTTCCCCAGTCAGAATATGAAAACGCACAAAGCTTGAGTGGTGAGTCTCGTTGGAATATCAACCCTCGACCCGGAGATTTCTTTAAGTATCGAAGGATTCAATGTGCCGCTTGAAGGTGAAAATTTGTTAATGCATTCATGAATTGTGAATGCTGTTGGATGGCGAAGCATGTGTCCGGTCTTGTGGTGGTCAAATAAAGAAGTTTTCCAATCAAGCAGAAAGAAGATGGGTCAGTGATGTGATCTCCAGATGAAGATAATCAGAGGTCTGAAGCCATAGGAGTAGCGGCTGATTTTGAAAGCAAAAAGTCGATATCTTAAAGTAAGTCCAGTGTGTATTTGTGTTGACTTAAATTTATGCCAGTAGATGATCTTGCTAATTTCAGTCCCAAAAAATATTTTGCAGACCTGAGATCCTTGAAATTGAAGGTATCGTCGAGGAATTTTTTTGGTGGTTTCAATGAGCTGCAAATCTTTGCTAGCGAGTAGTACGTCGTCAATATAGACAAGCAAGATGATGAAGGTTTTATGTACTGTCTTTTTTAACATGGAGTGAAAGGATTTTGATTGAACAAAACCAGTAGAAAGAAGGGTAGAAGTTAGCTTGGAGTGCCATTGGCGGATGGTTTGCTTCAAACCATAAATACTTTTTTTGAGATGGCAAACAAGATCTAGACGTAGAAGAGCTAATCCGGGAGGAGCCTTCATGTAAGTCACCATGTAGAAATGCATTATTTATGTCTAGTTGATGTAGTAACTAGTCCTTTTGTGCTACTAGTGCTAATAGAACTTTGATTGTTGTTGTTTTTACCACAGGAGATAAGGTTTCTATGTAATCCAATCCTTCTTACTAAGTAAAGCCCTTGGCTACTACACGACTTTTGCATCTTTGAAGACTTCCATCTACATTGAATTTGAATCTGTGGACCCATTTGCAGTTAACTGCTACTTTTCCTTGAGGTAAGGGATTAAGTTCCCAAGTGTTATTGTCTTATAGGGCTTTTAACTCTACTTGCATTGCATTTCTCCATTCTAGATATTGGACTGCTTGCTTATAGGTAGTGGGTTCTTTGAATAAGGAGAGTCTAGTTGAAAAAACACGATGTTAAAGAGATAGGTTGTCATAAGATAGAACATAGGAGAGGGTGTGAGGAGAGGTATGTGAAATGGTGGGATAGTGATAATCTTTAAGATGTGAGGGAGGCTTAGATTGTCTTGTAGAGCAACGCAGTAATGGATTTGGGTCAGGATGAGTTAGAGAAGTAGGTGAAGTGATAGGTTGTGTAAGTAAAGGTTGTTGGTTTGTAGAATCTGATGGAATGAAGTCATCAGAGGGTGAATTTGAGTGAATGGGCAGTATAAGAGAAGGTAGGTCTGAGATGATGGATGGGGTAAGGTAGGGGAACATGTTTTCATAGAATTGGACTTCTCTAGCCAAAAGGTATTGGTTTGAGCTGAGGTAAAAAATCTTGTGTCCTTTATTGCCTATAGAAAAACCAACAAAGACATATTTCTTTGCCCTTACATCAAATTTCCCTCTATTTGCTTCTTTTGTGGAAGCAAAACAAAGGCAACCAAATATCTTTAGAGCTGTCAAATATGGATTAGTACCAAATAAGACAAAATATGAAGATTGATTAGACAATAAAGGAGAAGGAATGTGATTGATTAAGTAAACAACATGAATGATGCAATCTACCCAGAATTTTGTAGGTAGGTTGGATTGTATTTTTAGAGCTCTTACTATATTCAGAATATGTTGATGCTTCCTTTCAGCTCTTCCATTTTGTTGTGGTGTTTCAACACATGTAGTTTCATGTAATATTCCTTTTTCTTTGTAAAAATCTGTCATGCAGAATTCCATACCATTATCACTGCGAATGCGTTTAACATGTTTCTCAAATTGTCTTTCAACATAAGAGCAAAATCCTTTTATTAAATCTTTGGTTTTGGATTTATGTCTCATCATATATATCCATGTCATTCTGCTATGGTCATCCACAATAGTTAGAAAGAACTTATAACCAAGAATAGAAGGAGCATGATAAGGACCCCAAATATTAATGTGTATCAAATCAAAATAAATTTTTGCAATTGAAATACTAGGATGGAAAGGTAATCTTCTTTGTTTAGCAAAATGACAAATATCATGTTGGTTTGTGTTTTGAAAAATAACAACAGAATCTATTCTAGACAGAGTGTGTAGCCTTTGATTAGAAATATGCCTTAGTCTTTTGTGCCATAAATTTTCTTAAGGTGAGGAAAGATGACAGAGAAGTGAGGTGTGATCTGGGAATGATGTAGATAGGTGACAGAGTTCATTGACTTGTTTAGCAAAACCAAGCATCTTCATAGTTTTGGTATCTCCAATTTCACATGAATGAGGTGTAAAGATCAGTTGACATGGATAAGAACTAGTAAGCTTGCTGATTGAAATTAAGTTAAATGAAAATATAGGCACAAAAAGCACATTGGTAAGAGTCATCAAAGAAATATTGACTATTCCAATGTGTGTGATAGGGACAAAATTGCCGTTTGGCAATCTGACAATCAAGGAATCCACTGTTTTGTAGGCTGAGAAGAAATCTAAGGAACAAATGATGTGGTCAGTGGTGCCAGAATCGAGGATCCATGTGGATGACCATAAACCAGAAAGCATGTGAGGATTGGATGAACCTTTTTGATCAATCAAAAGTGTACTGATCTAGAATGTGCTTACTGATGTTTTTCCTTTTGTATCTTCTTCTTTATGTAGAAACTACATCAGTTGTGAGTACTGCTCTGAAGTGAGGTTGAAGTTTGTACTATATTGTCCTGACTCTTTGGAGAGTGAAGAACTTTCAATGTCTAAGGAGAGGCAGTCTTGGTAAGTCTCAACTTGATTGATTGCCTAGAATTTGTTTTGATTGCTGTCTTTGCTTGGATAAAATGGTCGGACATTTGAAAATTTTGGGGGGAAACCATGTTTTTTTTATAACATTTGTTTTCCACATGACCGATGTTCCCACAGAAGATACAAATGGGTTTTCTGTTCTGTTTACAAATGGGTTTGTATTATGTTGATAATTTCTCTTAATGTCAGTTTTGCTAAAGAATGCTTGTGGTTCAATGATTGGTGAAGATAAAGTCTATTGGGTGTTAAATTGTCTTTCATGCTGTGCTACCATAACAAAAGCTCTTTTGATGTCGGGCAAAGGGTCCATAAGCATAATATGACACTTGACAGTAATGTAAGAATCATTTAACCCCTTTAAAAATCTAATGACACAATCCCCTTCTTGATAATTTTTGGATATAGTTAAAACATCACAGTTGCATTAAGGCTCATACTTGCATTTAGGCAAAGGTCCTAGGTTAAATAATTCATCCCATAGCATTTTAAGATGTGTGTAATAGTTAGACATTGAAAGATTACCTTGTTTGTGACTATATATTTCTTCTTGGAGATCAGATATTCTGAAGGGATCTGTTTGTGAAAATCTTCCTTCCAAATCTTTCCAAACATCAACTGTAGAGTCAAACCAGATGACACTTTGTGCGATTGAATCTGTTACATATCTTAATAACCATGATAAGACCATTATATTGCATCTTTCTCAGTACATGAACAAAGGGTCTTCTCTTTGTGGTGCTGTGATATATCCATCAATAAATTTGTGTTTGTTTTTTGATAGCAAGGCCATTCAGATGGATCTTGCCCATGAATGATAATTAGGCCCTATTTAGCAATCAACTGATTGCATTAGCTGTTAGTTGATAGTTGAATATATCAGCTGATTTGACTAACGGATTGCATTAGCTGTTTGTCATTTAATGTTTGGTAAAATTAGTTGTTTAGTATTAGCTCTTTATGTATAAAATGACTTATAAGGACACGACTTAAAAAAAATTATAAGGGAATGAATATTATATATCTTAGTATTTCGTTGAATATTTTTATAGGAATTTAGATTTTAGATATTAAATTCTACAAAAATTAAGTTTATAACTCTAATAAAAACATAAAACATATAATAATAATAATAACAACAACAACAACAATAACATCAACATCAACAACAACAACAACAATAATAATCATATTGATTATGATGATACACCCAAACATGAAATATAACAATACAAATGAAGTTTAACAATACAATTCAAATAGAGCAAAAGAAATGAACATAGGGATAAAACCAAATGGTCACAAGTTAGAGAGAAAATAAAAAGAGAGAAAAGAGAGAGTTAGGGATAAAACAAAATGGTTGCAAGTTAAGCTTTGATACCTTATAATTAAATTTTAAATTTATTCGTTAATATATGATTAATAAGTTATGCTTTATGCCTTATCAATTCACATATATGTCTAAATTTAAAGTATTTTAACAATTTTAAATACGAAAATTGTAATAATTCTTGATGAATTTATTCTAAAATTAATTCAAAAATTTAATTAAAAAATCATGATGTCTTTAATTGACATCATTAGCCATTACTACATAGTTAAAAATTTATGCTTTCATACAGTATCAATTTACACAAAATTTTTATATTAAATTTATAACAACTCTTTGTATATTTAATCACGAATTCGATTAAGAATGGGTAATAATACTGTTTTTAATTGATGATCACATTTTAATAGAAGTTATTTTTAAAACCTAAAATTATTAATTGGGAAAATTTTTATTTAATTAAATAACTATTGGTGCTTTTTATTCCATAGTAAATAATATTATTCAGTAATAAATAATATTAGAAAAATGATAAATATAAACAAACATAATTTTTATAGCATTTCATAAACATAAATTTATAGAGAATTTATAGAGAAGTGTTATGATTACAAACTAGTCAAAACTTTTACTCGTAACTATTGCACATAACACTAAATTATCAATTTGCATAATTATATTCACATAATGCAAAGACAAGCCAGCAGGTCCCAATCATTGCTGATTTCTTTCAGATCCTTGGAATGTTATATGGCCATCTACAAAATGCAAGTAATAGCAATAAGCTTCAATCATTAAGCAGCAAAAGATCAAATAAAAATCAAACCCAAGGAAACAACCCCTGCAAAGCACAGAAGGAATCCTCAATCTATATTTCTTACTATCACAAGTATAACTAACTTCTTTTTTCTTAATATGATAATGCACTTTCGGTCATAGGAACTACTACTTGGAGAATATAGGAGTATTAGCTATCTTCATATCTTCAAAATAACAATCACTTATACATGATGAGGGCAATCACAACTATTTTTGGAAACTAAATAAGTTTGAAAATAACATTAAGAAGAGGATAACTCAAAGAAGTTAGAAGAACAAATAATATTAAGAAGATGATAAACCATGCAAACATGCAACATGCTCAAACCTTGGACGAGTACATACCAACATTTCCAAAGGTGTATTAATGGCACAGTACTTAGTGAGGATAGAACATAATAGAATATTCATATATCCTGTTTCATCAGAATGAAGCATTTGAGCATCAACATAAAGCACAGGTACTACATATTCCAATTAAAATATAGCACCATGCATAATAAATGTAAGGAAGCAGGAGGTGAAAAGCTAAAATGCCCTAACACCATTTGTATGGAAATATACACCAAATTGCTTCTGAATGGAGTAGATAACATCTCTTAACAATTAACGTTCTTCAATTTGTCACTTAACATGCAAAACAATGGAAGAATTGGGGAGTGTTAAATAGCACATAGAAAAGCAAACACAACAGAAAAACAAATCTCAACTAATTTAGGCTATGCCTGGATTTTATCTAAGGCTCTAGTCAATTTTCTTGTTTAACATTTACTAAACCTTAAGATACAGAGAACATAAAACAAGAAACCTACAATTGTGCACCAATCCTACGCCTTTAGTTGAATGACAATCCATGTGCATCAGCCGTCTTTTCGATTCCTTCCTATCAATCCCAACCTTTCTTATTAACCAAGTTTATAAAGATCAAAGTGAAAAAGTAAGCAGCTAGTTCAATCTTCATTTCTTAATCAAACAACACTAGACCTTTCTTAAGGAAAAGCCATTTATTCAAGGAAAGAGTGTGTGAACAACATTTGTAAAACAATGTAACTCTTATTTTGTTATGCACCCTAGAAAACAGTAAGACTCACAAAGAGACTCCTAGCGATCCTGACAAGAACGACGGAAGGTACAATAAGACAACTCACAAAAAACCCGCAAGTTAGAATTGAAGCATGAAGTGAGGTGTGCCAACGCAGACATGCCATATCTGCCATATAGAGGCAATAATGATTGCACACATCCCAGTTCCCCAAAGGTCCTGGAAGATATTTAGAAAAGATAAAAATCAGAGGATGAAGTTTGCAGCAACGTCTAAACATCTCCAAACAAATAAAAGGATGAAGGTCTTCGTGAACTGTATGGAATATCTCGAATGAAATTTCCATTCCTGATGATCGAACTTTCCAAATATTGCAGAGCTCAAATTTAGAAAATTTCAATAACAGGGTAGCAAAACTACACATTCACTGCATTTCCGTTCCAATATTTACATGTTGCACTGTGACATGTGTCCTCGCACTAGTTTCTCCTAAACAGACTAACACTAAATTGCAAGTTAGAATTCAAATTTCCCTCCCTACAACAGTTATCCACACTAGCACTCATCAAATCACCACACTGCCAGAGAAAACGTCCAGCAGATCACAAACCTAATCCAACATAGTTATGCCAGGATCAAACTATGAACAAATTACTAGATTTACTCACCAATAATTGAAACAACGTGAACAAGCTAAGATCACTTAGCAATTCAAAACGAACCTTGGAAGTTAATCATCTTCGCATAATTATATGACAGAACTAGATGAAAACAAGTTAGACTACTTAGATGGGAAAGAACATTCATAATTATCTTGTCTATGAGCAGAAGACACTAAATTTCCATTAACACAACATCAAAATTCAAAGGGGGAAACTAAAGAAAGTAACAAAGTCTTGGGTTGTTTGAATTGAAAGACACGACTAAAACAAAAGCTTAAACATGAATTAAACCTAAATTGTTGGTAGTAAATTATTGGCAAAGCAGACGATTCCATCAACGAGCCAGAAAACAAAACCCTAAACTAAATAAATCAAATAATGAAAACTGCAAAAAGGGTACATGAGAAATGCAGAGAAGATGATATGCTAAAGAGAAAAAGTGAGAAAGATTAGAAGAAAACCAACAAACTGAATTAGCAAATAGAAACATCTAAGATCTGAATATATCACTGCTTGATCTGGTTTTACCATGAGAACCAAGAAATGTGAGAGATGGAAGGAAAGAGCTGAGGAAATGAGGGCAAAATCAACATAAAAAAATGGTTGATTACGTTAAAATGCTCCGCGGGAGGAGCTTCTTTAAAATCAGCTAGTTGGGTTGAATCAGCCAACCCAACCAGCTAATAATCAAACAAAAATAATTTTTTTATAAAGTCAACCAGCTGATTTGAGTCAATCAACTATTTTTTGGCTGATCTTGACAGGTTAGCCAACAACCAAACGAGGCCTTAGTACCTGTCAGGAGAGAAGAGACAAGGATTAAGGATGGATTTTCATAGATCAGTCAACAACCAAACGAGGCCTTAGTCCTTGTCAAGAGAGAAGAGACAAGGACTAAGGACGGATTTTCATTGGGATGAAGATAAAAAGGATTGGCTGGATGATCCTCTGGTTGAAACACTGTTTGATGGTGTGATTGATTATGAAGGACCATGAGCTCCAGACATGAGGAAGATGAAGCGAACCTGTAGAGAAAAGAAAAGGATGGAGCCAGCGTAGAGAGAAGAGTATCGAGCTACTCAATGCTCTAATATCATGATAACAGATGTAATAAAAGATAATATTGGCTCAACTTTTATTTCATAAATCCCAACTCTTTATATAGGTTGTTCTGTTTACAATTTGCCATAACAGATTATACGATTATAACAGAAAAGATTCTCTACTAGAATAAAGTAGAAAAAGAATATGGGTCAACAGTAATGAGGTTGGACTTAATAAATGGGCTAGACTATCAACCCAACACATTGTACTAAGCCCGAAATGAAAGTGTTCTGACCCATCAGTAATTATCGTGTTTTATCTCCTAGGTTTCTTCTTACCCCATTTCTTTTCACACGCTGCCGTAAGCTTCAGGTTTGATGAGTTTCCCTTTGATAATTAGAATCACTCGGATAAGGAAGAAAACAGAAAAAAAAAAAAAAACCTTGATGACTAGTGAGAATGGGCAAGCGTTGAATGCTGAATTGTCTTCAAGAGTGTCACATAAGAACAAATCTGTTGAAGACACTGAGAACAGCAATCTTCATGAGATGGCTTCTAGCCTCAGGACCTTATCAAATGGATTGGTTATTGAGTTGGGAAAAGGGAACTAGATGGCTAGATTGCCATTCAAGGAAAAGAAGTATGGTCCTGCGGGCTTCTGAGTACTTTTTGTCTTCATTAAAAGAAACTGTCGCTAAAGATTCTAATTATTACCCCAGACAAAAATATCCTCTATAAATTGTTAAATTTCCATTTGAATTTCTGTTGACTCGGAATGATTTTCTTAAACAACAAATTTGTGATAGTTACTTCCCAAGAAACACTTGCTGTTTTTTGTACGTAAATTAGGCTTTTGATGCGGATAAAACTGAAAATGTCCACAGTTCGATGGGTATTTGGATGTCTATTATTTCATTGCTTAGCTTGATTTTAGAGAGACCTTATTCAAGTTGGCATCTATAATGCAATATTCATCATTATATATGTTAGAACTATGTTAGTCCTATGTGATTCAAAGTGCTAAAAGTGAAATATCTGTAGAAATTGAAGCCTACAAATACAACTACAACGCATAGCATTTTCCCTTATGGACGTTGGCATGTGTTACGCCGACGAATGCCTGTATTGTTCTCAAAGCTGCACTATGCTTGGAGTAATATGTCATGTCTATAAATCAGTCGACAGTTGTTTCCTTGCTGCTCCTTTTGTTGGGATAGATGTTTGGGAATGGTTAATGATGATTTTCATCTAACATTTGCTGGTTGAATTGACTTCCGTCCGCTTAAGGTCAGCATACGATACACCAGAGTGGAGATGTTTTCAAGTCAAGCACTCATGGAACCCCCTTTGTCGCGCTTTCAAAAATGACAAAATATCCAAATATGAAATATCCTCCTCTAACCTTCTTTTGAATTCCGTGGAACGAAGTTGTAGATGAGTGGAATGTTGGTATTGGTCTTACAGCTCACCTTTAATTAGTTTCAGAACAATGCTTTATAGTAGCTATCGTATAGCTGTATAGGGGGAGATTCTATTCAAATGCTGGTTTTGCTGTCTGATTTTCATGTTTGCAAGTTGGAGAAAAGAGAAGACTTCTTGTCCCATCGTCAGCGGGGTATGATATTCATTACTTCCAAGTGCATTGGTACAAAAACGGCAGTTTCTTTTCATTTCTTTCATATGGCTGTCGGTCGATTATTCATGTACAACTGTGGCTGATGCAGTGTAAAGATGGCAAGAATATGCCCACCAAACTGGCGGCTTGCGCATGAGATTGAGTTGCTTGAGGTTCATTAATGGATTAAGTTTTGATTTGCACCATCACATTCACAGGATATGTATTTACGAAAATCATGTTCCCGTAGCATATGAAACAAAGCATCGTAAAGCATATTGGGCATCATATATTATCTATGGGAGAAGATTGAAGAATCCAAAAACACTCCCGCGGCAAGACGGATATTTTTTTTCTCGTTATGCTTGTACATAGCAGCTGAGTGGAGACAAGTATTAACTGGATATTTTCTGTCTGCGATTGCACACTATTAAAAACTATCACCATATTTCTTGTGTCCTACTAGGCTTGGTATCGAATTGAGCTCTGTAACGAAACTGTATCGGTAACGGTCAGTACCGGGTACCATTTTGGGATATTTTTTAAATTCATAAAATAGTCCCTAAATTTTTTAAAAATTGCAAAATAGTCCATATTGATATATTATACAGTTGTACTATATACTTTAATAGTTTACTGTTTACATCAACCATGCTTTCAAAAATCTTAATAATAAATAATAATGACAATTAATTTGAAATAACAA
>JANKYE010287440.1:0-13950 GCA_032467995.1 Erythroxylum dillonii
TGAAATTTTTGGGATTCTCAAAATGCAGCCGTTATGCTGCTGGATTTTCGATAAAATAGATTGTTGTTAAAGATGATTTTGAGATATAGGATGATTAATCAGAATTAGATGAATTGAGTTTGGATTGATGACGATTTTCCAAAGTGGAAAAATTTATATGGTTTTGATTTGTGTAAGATTGAATAAAGATGGAAAAAAATTATACCAATTTCGTAATGGGATTAGTCCAAGGTTTTCAACGCGATTTTAAGTTTCCAAGATATACGCTACGGATGTCGGATATTTTCTTCGATTTGTATTTCTTCTCCAATTCACTTCGCTTCGAATTTCGTTACTTTCGCATTTCGTGATTTGCATTCGATTTTGTTTCCGCTTCGGATTCTTCCGTTTTATGTTCTCCGATTCGATTCTTCCGTCCGTTCCGTCGTTTCCACTCTTTGCTATTCGTTTCACTTTAAATTCGTTCGGATATAAATGCCTTCGTTTGTTTCCGCATGCGTTCTTTGCTTCATTTTTCATTTTTCCCGGTTGGGGTCCGGTCTCGAGATCGGGTCCCAACACATATGATCTTACTCAAATTAACATGTTAATTAACTCCCACTAACATGCTAATTAACTCCACAAAATTAGAATAATTATTCTATCAATGCCTCAAAATGCATTTAAATCATGCTTAGCTTTTTCCCAAAATCAAGACCTTTTCTAATCATGTAATTGAAGGAAATTGCTTGCACTTCCTTATAGAGAATTGTTCCTCATTGTCTTAATTTGCTAATGACACCCAAAATCATTCAATTTGGTTCAGTAATTTGGAAGATATGCCTTAAACATTTTCGGACTATTCTTGTACTGAAACAATATTCTATACTTAACTTCCATCCGAAAATTGACTTTCTTAGAGATTGAATTAGAACTTAACTCCTTCATACAACTTGTAGCCTTATCTCTCTAGTTTACCCCAAATCAAAAATCATCTCATTTGGATAACTAGAGATCAAGTTATGGCTAAAACACTAAAGCATACTCTATAACCATATACATTTTCCAGCTTTTAACTCCCAAATTTCTCATACAACCCATATTGTAACTAAACTATCTTTTCCATTTCTTTTCAATTTCAATCATTCTTCTTTTCTCTACACATGAATAATCTCCAAAAATTTCTCATTTAATAGTCTTAACTTTCAAGAAATGTCTGGGGTCCAACATGAATCGAGTCTTAAGTCCTTCTTAGACCAATTTATCATTCTCTTCATTGATGATATATTGGTTTATTTTAAGAGTGACAAGGAGCATAAGGGACATTTGAGGACTACCCTAGAGACTTTGAGGAAGAAAGAGTTGTATGCTAAATTTGACAAATGCGAATTTTGGCTAAGGGAAGTAGTGTTTCTTGGGCATGTGATTTTAGAGCACGGGGTACATGTAGATCCGAGGAAGATAGAAGTAGTTGTGAAATGAGAAGCACCTAAGAATATAGCAGAAGTGAGGAGTTTCTTGGGTTTAGCTGGATATTATCGGAGGTTTGTGGAAGGCTTTTCTATAATAGCAGCTCCACTTACCAAATTGACCAGGAAGAACCAGAAGTTTGTATGGGCAGATGAATGTCAGAAAAGCTTTGAGGAGCTTAAGTATCGATTGATGAGTGCATCAATTTTGACTTTGCCTTCGGGTGATGATGGATACACAGTGTATAGTGATGCCTCAAAGAAAGGATTAGGCTGTGTGTTGATGCAAGGAGATAAGGTGATTGCTTATGCTTCTAGGCAATTGAAACCTTATAAGATGAATTATCTGACACATGACTTACGGTTAGCTGCCATAATTTTTGCGTTGAAAATTTGGAGATGCTATTTATATGGAGTCACTACTAGGGTGTTTACAGACCATAAGAGTCTTAAGTATCTGATGAGCCAAAAGGAGTTGAACTTGAGACAGGGAAGATGGTTAAAGCTACTAAAAGATTATGATTTAATGATTGATTATCACCCGGAGAAAGCTAATGTAGTAGTGAATGCACTAAGTAGAAAATCAACTATGACACATATGGAGACAGTGTATCCTCCTTTGTTGAAGGAATTATCCAAACTCAGAGTGACATTGAGACAAACTAAATCTAATTGTATATTGGAAAACTTTAGAGTAAAGCCAATAATGAATGAAAAGATTAAGGAGTTGCAGGAGCAAGATGAGTATTTGAGCAGGCTCAGAGAAGAGATAAAAAATGGTAAACCTTTTGAAATAGAGGTACGGGAAGATGGCTTAATGGTGGTAGGAAACAGACTAAGTATTCCTAATATGCAAGAGTTAAAAGATGAAATGCTTGATGAGGCACATAATGTGCCTTATGCGATGCCCCTAGGAAGTACAAGAATGTATAGAGATTTGAAGGAGCATTTTTAGTGGAAAGGGATGAAGAAAGAAGTCGCAGAATATGCTAAAAGATGCTTAGTGTGCCAACAAGTCAAGGTTGTGCACCAGGCACCTTCAGGCAAGCTTAAATCTTTGTCGATTCTTGAATGGAAATGGGAAAATATTACAATGGATTTCTTAATGGGATTGCCAAGAACCAACAGGAAGCATGATGCAATATGGGTGATTGTGGATTGGCTAACTAAGTCTGCTCGTTTCTTGCCAATTAAACAGACGGATTCTCTAAATGTTTTGGCCAATAAATATATAGATGAGATAATAAGACTTCATGGGATTCCAAGTTTGATAGTCTCAGATAGAGATCCTAGGTTCACCTTCAGGTTCTGGGAAAGTTTACAAGAAGATTGGGAACAAAGTTACATTTTAGTACAGCTTTCCATCCACGGACTGATGGACAATCAGAGAGAACAATACGGACTCTGAAGGCGATGTTAAGAGCTTATGTTATGGATTTAAAAGGCTTATAGGACAATCATTTGCCTTTAATTGAATTTTATTATAATAATTCGTACCACTAGAGAATTCAGATGGCACGTTATAAATCTTTGTATGGTAGGAGGTGCAGAACTCCTATTTTTTGAGATCAGGAAGGTGAAAGGAAACTTGTAGGACCTGAGTTGGTATAGGTTACAGTCGATAAGATTAACTTGGTAAAACATAGACTTAAAGCAGCTCAAGATAGGATGAAGAGCTACACTGATGCACATAGAGGGGAGATGGAATTTGAAGCTGGAGACAAAGTCTTTCTTAGAGCTTCTCCATGAAAAGGAGTTTTGAGATTTCGTAAGAAAGGCAAGCTCAATCCAAGAAACATAGGCCCTTATGAGATCATTGAGAAGATTGGGCCTTTAGCCTATAAGTTAGCTTTGCCAACGAAATTGTCTAAGATTCATAATGTCTTCCATATATCGATGTTAAGGAAGTATCGATCAGATCCTTCGCATATAGTTCAACCTTCAGAGGTCCAATTAAGGGAGGATTTGACTTATAAGGAGCAACCAGTGAAGATTTTGGATTCGAAGGAAAAGGTTTTGAGAAATAAGGTTGTGAAATTAGTTAAAGTCTTATGGAGAAACCATTCAACAGAGGAGGCAACATGGGAGCCTTTGGAAGCAATGAAGCAGAAGTATCCACACCCCTGCAATGACTCAGGTAAGAATTTCGAGGACGAAATTTTTTTAGGGGAGGAGAGTTGTTGGATCTTGATTCATTTTAAATTTTACTTATTCTTTTATTTATTTATTATTTATGTTTGTTTGTTGGTTTTATTATTATTATTTTTATTAGGTCATTAATTAGAAATTTGAGGGAAGGATTAGAAATTGAAATTAGAAGGAATTGTTAGAGATTAAGATAGCTTAAGTAGTTAGTAGAGCCATAAATAACAAACAAGGGTAAAATGCAAAATTCCAAGTAAGTGAAGGGCAAAACGGGGAGAATGACTAAACAAAAGGGCTTGAATTAATGAAGAGAAGGGAGAGTGTCATTAGCAGCCAAAGAGGAGAAGAAAAGAGAGAAAACGTGAGAGAGAGAAGAGAAGGAGAAGAAAAATTGAAAAAGTTAGGGAAGGAGGAGGCAAAATCGTGGAAAGAAGAGAAATATCAAGCTTCTTAAGGTAAGTTCTTCATCTTTTATTCTAGTTTATTAAAGAAATGGGTTGTGTTATGAATGAAGAAGTTTAGAAAGAGAAAGGGGGTTTTTGTGTTGGGAATGATTGGAGGAAGAAGATGGGTTTCTAAGTTAGGTTTTGGGTTTTCTAACCTATATGGACTATGGGTAGGTTAAGTTTGAGCCTGATTTGTGTTAATTCCATTTTTTGTAATTATAGAAATTTGGGGAATTTCCATTTGAATTGGAATTAAATGAGAATTTTGGTTGTGTAAGAAATCAAGAACAACCTACCCAAGAGCAAGAGGAAGGGCACTATTGAATTTGGATTTTTAAGATTATAAGGTGGGTAATTTATTTATAGTTATTATGTAATGGGAAAATTACTTTGTGTGTGTATTGTGTGTTAAAATGACTTGCTTGAAATGTTGTGATGTGAAAATTGCATTATGATGTATGACATTGTGATAAAACAAATTGAATAGTGTGTATGATCATGTTATGCCATTGAATTGAGTCATGACATTTTGTATAAGAAAAAGCGTGAGAAAATAAGATTGTGAATGATTGAATGAAGCATGAGATTTGATTGTGTTTGGGCAAGAGAGGAACCGTTTTGTAGTCACGTGCATGTCGACATAAAGCCTTCTCCCGGCTGCCCACTTGTGGCCCATGAGATCCGAAAAGTGGACTCGTTTTGTTCACAGTGTAAACTTTGGTTTCTTTGTTTTGTTCCACAGAACCCTCAAGCCAATTGTGTGTGCATTTGCATTTTGATGTGCTAAGTTATGATGACATTTTAGGTGTTATCTTTGATGTGAGTTACATCCAATATGTCCTATGTGATGATATTTTGAATTATGAAATGTGAATTGAAATTGTAAATGCTGAACTTTCATTGCGAAGTGTATGCCTATACGAATGTTTATATATATATGTTTGATTGTGCGGCTCATCGCCAATGGCTATAAATATATTAGCCACCGAGCTGTCTAGCTCAACCCAATATTTTTCCCACTCCTCAGGTGCAGATCGAGAAGATCAGTGATCCTTGCAAGGCATTTGGATACTCCAAGATAACTAGGATTTTTTTTTATTAAGTTAGTAACATTTGGCTAACTTTATAGGCATATCAAACATGAGCATCTTATATGCATTGCATTTTGTGTAAGCTTCTATTTATAATGTTAATATGTAATTAAAGTTACGATCTTTATAAGTGGTGATGCTCTGGAGAATGTAATTAGTGATTCAAAACTTTTGGTGATGTGAGGGAGGCCCTATAGAAACCTTTCTTCTTATACACTGTTCATCTTATATCTTCTGTTCCATTCTTAGTTTTCTTCAAGGTCTTTATAAAAGTTGTAGATCTAGTAGTGTTCTTTTAATCCATCCCAAAATAAAGTCAATCCGACATCTGTGTTAAGAGTTATGTCAATTGCGCCAAAACATGTACAATATGAGTAAATACATGAACATGTTGGATTCATTTAACCGTAACTTCTTCGTCCGACCTCCGATTGAGGCAATTTTTGAAGCATTGGATTCCTAACACGTTTTTGTAAATTTCACAAAAATATTATAGCCTTTGGAGTTTAATTCAAAAAGATTGATCAAAAAGGAGGGAGGGTTCGTTAAGATAACCCTACAAGGAAACCTGCTCACGCTTTTTGACTACAAATCGATATTTAGGCTTCGAAAATGGGACCCAACATCAACCAACTCTTTTTAGACCTTAACTACACTTGATGGTTTTTCTCCAAGCCCCATGGCTTCCATATCTTCAGTTGCAAGCTTGGATATCCCTCCATCAGCAATTCTAGATTTATTCTGAGATTTGTTGACAATTATTTTCATTACAGTTTATGTGTTCTTACTTAAAGATTAAAGGTTGATAACCGATTGGAAAAATGTATCAAGATAGTTAGATCTGACCGTAGAGGAGAGTATCATGGAAAACATGGTGTTTCATGATATGAAAAGGTCCATTTGCCAGGTATAAGGATTCAGATGGAATAGTGACTTAGGTCACTATGCTGTGTAGTCCTGAGCAAAATGGTATGTTAACGAAAGGTGTAGCTGCACCCTAAATGACATAAAGAAGCAATGCAAAACATGACTAATCTACCTGAATATCTGAAAAGATGGAAACCTAGCCTTGCACACATTTGCGTAAGGGGCTTCCCTGTTGAGGTAGTATAATCCTTATAAAGGTATATTGCATGCTTGTTTAACTCATTGCTATTTAGTCAAATATCTTAACCACTTTAAAAAAATACAAATTTTGTTGTACATAAGGAGGGATCAGAATAGTGTCATCACAAGTAGTTAAGTTTCTATAATATGATGTCTATGATGATGATGAGCCCTTTGACCCTTCAGATGATAGTAGGACGGATACTATAATTATTGCGAACCCGCCGCTCATACAGTTAGATCCGGTGGATCTAGGTCTTAATACCATCCTTGTCCAAGAACAGGAACTCATACTTGTACATATAGAGGTTCTTGGGGTATAAGAACTAATGCAGTTGTGTAAATCCAGTACAGTGAGATGACCTATTATCCCATCTGATTACATAGTCTATTTGGTGAATAAGATTATGATGTTAGACATGTGGATCCAGTAACTTATACATAATATGTTTTTAGGGCCAATGCAGATTTGTGTGGGATGCAATGAATGATGAGATGCAATCCATGAAGCATAATAAGATGTGAGAGCTAGTTGATTTGCAGCAAAATAGCAGACCCGTTAATTGTAAATGAGTTTTAAGACCTAAAGCATTTTAGGATAAAGTTAAGTGGTTTATAGGCTCATTTAGTTGCCAGAGGGTTTACTCAGAGAGAAAGGTTTGATTTTAAATTACCTTCTCTCCCGTATCCTCAAAGGATACATTTTGAGTGATTATGGCAATTGTAGCTCATGATGAGATAGGGTTACATCAAATGGTTGTCAAAACCGCTTTCCTGAATAAAGACCTTTATAAGGAGATCTATGTGATACAACTTAAAGGATTTCAGGATTCAGATGAAACTGACATGGTTTGCACGTTAAGCAAATCAATATATGGTTTACATCATACCTCCAGAAGTGGTATCTTACATTTGATAAGGTTGTGACCTCTTTTGACTTCGTGGAACATAAAGTTAAAAGATGCTTGTATTACAAGGTTTGGCGAAGCAAAGTTATCTTACTATTATTGCATGTTGATGATGTATTGCTCAAATTAAATAACTTAACCATATTGTATGAGGTTAAGTAACTTTTGGCCAATCATTTCAATATGAAGGACCTTAATGAAGCATCTTTTGTCCTAAGTATGCAGATTTACCAGGACAGATCTCAACACTCATTAAGCCTCTCATAAAGTGCATACATTGAACAAGTGTTATGAAGGTTTAATATGGCTAATAGTGAACTTGTTATAGCACCAATCTCTCATGGTGAGAGATTATCTTTGGCATAGTATCCAAAGAATAAATTAAAGAAAGAGGTTATAAGGAATGTTCCGTATTTTTAACAAAAAAAATGTTCCGTATTTAGTGCGGTTGGTAGCCTAATGTATGCCCAGGTGTGCACTAGGTTAGACATTGCATTTATTGTTAAACTTTTAGGTTGATATTAGATCGCGGTTTTCTGATATATGTAGTTTTAATATTTTAACCTTGATATTCTACAAACATATGGGTCATTCGCGTTGTATCTAAGGTTTTGATCCCACGAGGAGGGTTAATTTAATCCTAAACCCTAAGGCTGAAATAAATTATAGAAATTTAACTTTAACTAAGCTAGATAATAACACAATTCAATCAACCAATTCAACTCAAGAATAATTCACAAAATATTAACAAATCCGCAAATTGCAATGCGCACACCGAGAATCAACCTAAGGAACTACCAATTGAGAGAAAGGGGAAATTTTTACCTATCTTTAACACTAACCTAATTAATTATGAAATGTCAGATTATTGGTCCTATACTATCCTAGGGTTGGGTACTCTCTCTCGAGTTATAATCAAAATCCCTAAATTATAAACCCTAATCAGATTATAGGAAATTGAAATTTCTTAATTCACAATTTATCCAAACCTTAATTAGATTTGAAGTTTTCCACTAGACTACCAGAACCTATGTGAGATCTCTCGTCACACAATTACCAATTTGATTGATTTCTCATTCTTATTAAATTACCTAACTCTCGTTAACTCAATTTAATTATTTTTCATCGGTCCACCCTCTCAGTCTATTACCGATTTATGAAAATACAGAAATCAATCATAATGAATCCAATTCACATAAGCAATAAGATTTTTATTAAATCAAAGATAAAAATAACCCAAAGTTGAGTTTGGACAATCCTCAACATTCATAAATCCTATCTCAATAGTTATTCAAATTCTATACATAGATAAAAATGGAAATAAATTGGAAAATAGATCCGAATGGATGATGGAGGCAGTAATGATGGGAAATCTCCTATTCCTGGAAGTACTTCATGTAGCCTTTTTCTCCACGTCTCTCTTCCTTCGTCTCTTTTTCAATCTCTCGATGAACTCTCTCTAGGGTTTCGTGATGGTGGCTGATGCCAAAGCTCCTCCTCTCTTTTGTCTCATTATTTATATACTTAATGTGTTATGGGTAGCCCTAGATCTTTTTAGGGTTGAAAGGTTCGAAAAATCCCTCCAAACTCGACTTTTTTGTGTGTCTGGGAGTCTGCCAGACACAGGCCATGATCGTGGGCCATTTGTATGCTTTCTATCACGATCGGGGTAGGCAGGCCCCAATCGTGGGCCAAGTCTTATGCTTCTGTCACGATTATGGCAGATAGGCCACGATCGTGGGCCATTTTTCAATCCAAATCTCTCCAAAACTTCTCCGTTCTTTGCTATTGACCCTGAAACACTAACAAACACATCAAGGTACCTTAAAGACATAATAATTAAGCTCAAATGCTTGTACTAACCCATAAAAACACTTAAACACAAATATTTCACAAACTAACACAATTCTACAAAAAATACATACTAAACAGTAGAATAAACAAATAAACACATATCAAACTATACCCTAAAACACGATGCATTTCACACTTATCAACATCCTCATACTTAAACGTTTGCTTGTCCTCAAGCAAACAAAACAAAAAAGGGCATACTAATTCACACAACACACAATGCAATAATGAGACAATAGCTTCAACTTCATGAAATAAATTTAATTTAAAACATAATCATTCAAGTCAATTCAAAATCATTAACATGCAAAATCCATGTCTTGGGGCTCTGAGCTAAATATACATATTAATTCAGAACAAAGTGTTAAATTTTTTACCCTTCTCAATCGCACACACTCATTAATAATTCTTTCGTCATGCAACTCTGTAACTAATCCTAAGTATGTTTTCATGAAAATTCAAATTATTACAAGTTCGGTAGGTTTTATTCGAAAACACTTTTTTATTTTTATTAACATTTTATAAACATGGACTTAGATTTTTTATGTGAAGGGTAATGAATGTCGATTTGGTTACTAAACTAAATCATGTTTTTTATTAAGCTGCTTGGTTGGAACGTCATTCTAGCCCCTTTATGCGAAGGCACACATTTGTGATGCGTATCAATCCGGTTACTCAGCTATATCACGTTTTCAACTGTCTACTAGCTCTATTCATAACTTGGAGGCCAGCGGAATAATTATTTATTTTAAAAATAACAGCCTTTTTTATTTTATTGCCTAACTTGTTGCTTTAGCTACTCGTTTTCATGAAAATACTAGCAAAGCTACTTAGGTTAAAAGGCCTCAAATTATGAATGAATGTGATAATTTAGAAAACACTAAATCCTAATTAAGCTACATATTTAATCAAAGAGCCCAAGTTCACTAATTATGGAAGTTAATAATTCTCTACAACCTAATAGACCATGTTCAACATTAAATCAATTTCAATTCATCTCAGCCCTTGATACATTAACACGATTCACAAAATGCAACCTAACAACTATAATATTCACAATTCACATTCAAATAAACACATAACCCTACCCACACTTACATAACACATTGTACGTCATATGAGAAGGTGACAACAAACACACATAAAGAAATAAAAATAAATACTAAATTAAAAAAAAGGTTTAGAACAAGGTTTATGGTGATGGAGGTGGTGATAGGGTTGGAGGTGGCAGTTGAACGCCCTGAGCCTCGAAATAGAGATGAATATAATGTATGACCCGGCTCTGGGGTCATTGGGTTCGGGCCATCTCCTTCATCCTTTTTGTAATTACCTTGGTGTTTGTGGAGAATGTGTCCAGTACCTTCTTCCAACCTAATTTTTTTGCATCTTATTCCTCTTCATATTCCTCACTAGTTGAATCCCATTCTTGTTGTTGTTGGGCACTTGAACTTGCTTGACCAGTCCTGCCCTTGACATGTGTCTTGGCACTAATATCCCGAAGTTCCATATTATGGGACTTCAGGATTTCAGCCATAGATGATGGTGGTTCATGAACTCAGGATTGTAGACTATAAGTCCGTTACACGCAACTCCATATTAGTTAGCTATGGCCGAAACCAAGTAACCCATTCCTAAATTATTGCTCCTCTTCTTTCGAGCAACAATAATTGCAGTAAAAATGTGGGTGGTTGTGTAAACTGGGATGCTATGATCCATGCATCGTTGAACATTTGATAGTTTCCATTTTGTCAAAAATTGTTTGGCTCATGAAATTGTGCATCAAAAAGTATTTAGGACTCCTAATAATATTGTTGTGTGCGTTCTTAGCATCTAAATGCTCTAATTTAGTTAGTTCTGTCTAATAGGGACTGACACGAAAATCGTTGGTTGATCCAATATGGAAGACTCGGAGAAACCAAAAATTTCATACATGGTGTCATACTCAAACCCATAGGGTTGTTCCCGCAATCTAAACCATAGTTTGCTAGGGTTGTTGGATTCATATGAAAGAGAAGTAAAAAATTCTAAGGTCAGTTCTTCATAAACTAGGAATTGAATTTGAATGAACTGACCCTATTGAATTTTCTCAACTAAGCTCTCGACCTTGTTTCGCAGTTCTAATCTATCTAAAGTTTTAAAGTGAAAATATTTTGGAAGCATAATTTGTTTACTACGAAGGGAATGGAAACGAGTACCTTCCTTATCAGAGAAGATCGGGAAAGGTGCTTCGTAATCAGCTGCTCGGTTCCTCTTCCCTCGTCCAGAGACTTGCGTTTGCCCTGCTGATTGATTATGCTTTACTGATTGCTTGATGCAAGGCTTATTAGCTTGTGAGTCGGTGGAAGTCAAAAGAAATTTGGAGGTTTTAAATTTTTGTATATAGAAGTGAGAGTGATTGGAGAGATAAAGTTTAGAGAGATAAAGTGAAAATCAAAGTAAGTGAAAAAAAATGAAATTAGAAATGTATTTATAGGTGATTGGATGGTAAAATGGTAAAACTTTTAAGTGACATATGCGTGTTTGTCATTTTCACCTTGCCGTAGGCCACGAACGTGGCCTTCAATTTTTTCACCAATTTTAATTTTTCTTCTTCTTCTTCTTCTGTCCTTCTCCACTTTCTGAAATCCCTTCTTAACTCCTTATGACTCTTTTACCTCTCTTTGCTTACTTCATCAATCATAAAATTCACGTCAACGTCCTATGCCTTTTGATTTTATTTGAAAATAAAATAATCTAGCTACAGAATTCAAACTTTCTGAAGACAATTTAAGGAAATTAAAATTCCATGGGTTGCCTCCCATGCAGCTCTTTTTTAATGTTGATAGCTCGACGCTTTTCTTTTGCTCATGGTGGTTCAAATGAGTGATGCAATGTCAGTGTAGTCATTAATTTAACAATTTGCACATGAGTTACCATGCCCTTAATTCCACCTTCCTTGTGGCTCTCCTTTCGCCTTCTTCTAGCCCAATTTTTCTACATCTTCTTCCTCTTCAGATTCCTCACTAGTTAAATCCCCTTCTTGTTGTTGTTCGGCGCTTGAAATTGCTTGACCAGTCCTACCCTTCACAATTGTCTTGGCACTAATATCCCGAAGTTTCATATTATAGGACTTCAGGATTTTAGCCATAGATGATGGTGGTTCATAAACTCAGGACGGTAGACTATAAGTCCATTACACTCAACTCCATATTAGTTAGCTATGGTTGAAACCAAGTAACCCATTCCTAAATTATTGCTCCTCTTCTTTCGAGCAGCAATAATTGCAGTAAAAATGTGGATGGTTATGTAAACTGGGATGCTATGATCCATGAACCATAACATAAACAGTTCCTTCGTTGAACACTTGTTAGTTTTCGTTTTGTCAAAAATGGTTTGGCAATGAAATTGTACATCAACAAGTATTCGGGACTCCTAATAATGTTGTTGTGTGTATTCTTAGCATCGAAACGCTCTAATCTAGTTTGTTCTGTCCAATAGGGATTGACACGAAAATTGTTGGCTGATCTAATACAAAAGACTTGAGGAAACAAAAAATTTCATACATGGTGTCATAATCAGGCCCATATTGTTGTCCCCGTAATCTAAACCACTATTTTCTAGGGTTGTTGGATTCATATTGAAGAGAAGTAAAAAATTCTAAGGTCAATTCTTCATAAACTTGGAATTAAATTTAAATGAACTGACCCCATTGAATTTTCTCAGCTAAGCTCTCAAACTTGTTTCGCAGTTCTAATCTATCTAAAGTTTTAAGGTGAAAATTTTGGAATCATAATTTGTTTACTACGAAGGGAATGGAAACGAGTACCTTCCTTGTCCAGAGACTTGCATTTGCCCCACTGATTGATTATGCTTTACTGATTGCATGATGCAAGGCTTTTTAGCTTGTGAGTCGGTGGAAGTCAAAAGAAATTTAGAGGTTTTAAATTTTTGTAGAGAGAAGAGAGAGTGATTGGAGAGATAAAGTTTAGAGAGATAAAGTAAAAATCAAAGTGAGTGAAAAAAAATGAAGTTAGAAATGTATTTATAGGTGATTGGATGGTAAAATGGTAAAAATTTTAAGTGAAATGTGCATGTCTGTCATTTTTACCTTGCCGCAGGCCACAATCGTGGCCTACAATTTTTCACCAATTTTAATTTTTCTTCTTCTTCTGTCCTTCTCCACTTTCTGAGATCCCTTCTTAACTCCTTATGGCTCTTTTACCTCTCTTTGCTTACTTCATTGATCATAGAATTCATGTCAACATCTTATGCCTACCGATTTTATTTGAAAATAAAATAATCTAACTATGGAATTCAAACATTCTGAAGACAATTTAAGGAAATTAAAATTCCATGGATTGCTTTCCACGCATCTCTTTTTTAATATCGGTAGCTCGACACTTTTCTTTTTCTCATGGTGGTTCAAATGAGTGATGCAATGTTAGTGCAATCATTAATCTAACAATTTGCACATGAGCTACCATGCCCTTGATTCCACCTTCCTTGTGGCTATCCTTCTTTTGCCTTCTTCCGCCTTCTTCTACACGATCACTTCTTTCTAAAGGCACTTCCAAGATCTTCAATATCTTCTCATTGCCCTCGAGGTTTGGGTTCCTTTCTATTAGTTGGAGATAAAGAAGGATTGTTGTCTTTTTTTGACACTTTGAAGGTTACTTGTTGTTTACCTACCCTCAGAGTTAGTTTCCTTCCCCCCCCCCCCACCCCCCAATCAACATCAATGATTGAGCGAGCAGTGGCCAGGAATGGTCTTCCATAGACCATAGGGGTTTATACATCTTCTGTCGGACCCCGCTCCTGGAGCCCGACTGTCCCGGGTGATGAGCCCTGACTGATGGCCCATTCCCAAGGCGCTGAAGTGCTGGCTGAACTGCTAATACTAAACTTGACACTTGCTACTAACTTACTTTGGCCCAACAACCCCTCTCTTGGAGTTTCATCTGATTTCCATCGT
>JANKYE010289075.1:0-13932 GCA_032467995.1 Erythroxylum dillonii
TGGGATTGATTAAATATGAATATTCTTGTGTATATCAATATGTATCAATTGTAAAGGTTTGTGAGTGTTTTGTGCATGGAAATGAGCCCCAATGGCTCAAAGTGAAATGGGTTGCAACTGAAATGCATTAGAAATGAAATTGGGCGGCCCTTATTTGACTAGTGACACTGTATTGATCGTAATGTGTTGAAAATAATGTTTTTATCGACTTGTGAATTGATTTGGCCCAAATTGAAAATGGACTTCTGCATTTGTTAGTGCTTCAAAAAAAAAATGGTACTAACTTTGATTGATTGAGTGTTCTAGAATGCCACCCTCGCGGGTCACGAGCTCGGATATCACCGTCGATATCAGGTTCGGGTCTTGCGGGAGTGGGATGCTACATTATATCTAACAAATTTATTGAGAAATCAAGCTTATAATAAGATCACAAACATTAATAATCTATCATATGCCTTTATTTGATCGAAATTTGAAATAAAAATTACATAATTAAAAACATGTATATAAAAATTTTAAAATTATCTTATTTGGGCAAAACTAATTCAAATTTAAGTTCTTTGAAAATATTTTTAGAACACTAGATTATGTCAAAAAGCAAATTTAATAAGTTTGTGAGCTATTTTTAAAAATATATCAGTATAAAGAATATGTTACAATTAACATACAATTATACATAATCACAATCATAAATAACTCAATAACAAAACTCTTTAGTATAATACTCAGTGTAGTGTGACTTGCATTTTTGACTCATAAATTATAAATCATGCATAACCACATCACTCAACTCTCAAAACAAGACTCATGATCCCTAAAACATACTATTAGCCTTGTATAGAGATAACAACTAAAAGATGATTCACTCTATTTAGAGTTATTGAGCATAAAGATCAACCATAGAAAAAATCCATGTGATTCCATAAAGAAGTTAAAATCACATCACTTCTTGAGATAAAAAGAACCATATATACACATAAAAAATAAGAGAACCATATGCATGCTTTACTTATCATCGTACGAAAAAGTGCATAATTCTTAATTTTGTTAATCTTGAGAAGTGTAATAAATGTAACATAACAATCTTAAACATATACTAAATAAAAACATCATAAGATAGTATAATAATTTTATTACCCATATTTTTATGAAAATCTACAAGTCTAAGCCCCTTAGTCAGTGGCTTAACTATATATCTATGGTTATAATGTACTCATCAATGTTTTAAAAATTAGGTTAAAAGTTAAATAAGAAAGAAAAAAGATTTAAAATTTAAAAGGTTCAACCAGTATTAGATCGTTATAAAACAATTTAAATATTGCATAAAATTAAAGAATTTGAAATATGATTGAAGGAGACTATCCTTAATTTAAAGTTTAATTGAAAATGGAGACTATTAAATAAAAATTAATTAATTAATTTTGGTTTATAAAAATCGATTAGTTTACTAAAATCGATTGATTAATTAAAAAGTTGATCGATTCTCAACAACATAGGTTATTAAAGTAAATTAGAATGAAAAGTTAAAAACTGAATTACAAAGTTGGCTAGTTCAAGGTTTTCATAATTGAACCAGCCGAACTATTTTGATTTTTTAATCATTGGTACTCATAAACTACATCACCATTATCAACAGATCCTTGAAGATTAAAGTACCTAAATTTAGCATATTTAGCATAACTAATATTCTTTGTTTTCTTGGAAAAGAATATAGAAGATAAGTCATTATAAAGAATCCTAACAGCCTAGAATTCAAATCAATAATTATAAACCCCCAAATAAAGTTCTTCAACTAATTGGCATGGGATCCTACCTTAATATAAGTTATAATCTTAACATCCATGGTTGAAGTTGCAATAAAATACTGCTTAAGGCTCTTCCAATAAACAACTTATTGATAGTCCACAATGAAATTCAACCCACAAAGCGAAAAGGAGTCCAAAAATGTTTAGCTAGAGAAGTCGTGGGTGGTGAAATACCAAAACATAAGGAGGAACGTATTAAATTCGTGGAAGTTGTAACATAGAGGATGAATGTATTGGAGTAAGTAACAAACATAATAAAGAACACGACTAAGTGGAATGGAAATCAGGTAGTTAAAAAAGAGGTGCTTGAGGTAGAATTCCAAAATGCAAAAGTTGGTAAAATGATGGGAGTTAACTAGAATATAGTTAAGTGGGCTGGAAGTTAGGAAGTTATAGGAAAAATAACTTGAGGTGGTTGAGTTTAAAAGGATTATAAGAGAGAAAAAAAAGGATGGACAATATTTGTCACATAATAACCATAACCAAAATAAATCCCCAAAAGATACACAACCTCTAGATAATCTGTAAAGAGATAATCAAATCAAACACACTTTGTTATTAGTTTTTCAAATTTCTTTACATTGTGTGTTCATTTTTATGACCTCAAATTCCCTTTGTAGCTTGCAATTTTCTTTTTGGTTAAATCAAATCATTTCTTTTTTCTAAGACATTTAACATTTTGGTAGCTTATAATTCTATTTTCTAAGTTTTTGGAAGCCCACCTATATCGTCGATAAGAAGTTAGGCACAAATTCTAAGAGAATTCCTCCTTGGTACGCCTGAATTCTAGATTGACACCAACAATTTGGCAGGCCCAATGAGATACGATGTTTTATTTAAGGAACGAAAAACAATTATTATTGGTCTAGACTTGGGTGAAGAAGTCTGTACAGTAGTAGGGAATGAAGGTTTTTATCCCAAATCGTAGACAATCTTAAGAAGGTAGCCTCACCTTCAGCTAAGTCTCCTACCGGAAAAAATCTAAAATTGCCTTAACAAAAATGACTTTGTTCGCATAAATGAAATTTTAAAATCAAAATATTGATAGAGAAGGTTAATAAAATATCATCTGCTTTAGTACAGACTATTGGGCAGAATTCTTCTACTTTAACAAAGTATATTTCCAACGGATTCTTGTGGCATCCTGCATTGAATGCGATAGAAGTTGGCGAGTATAGTTGCCTTTTAGCCACTTCTTCTTTAGAAGAAAGATATATCCCTCCCATGAGAGAGAGCACGTTCCCGTCATGCCTTTGCACATTAATCCTGGAGATGGATGATAGGCAATCAAACCCCAAATTCTAGATAGGTAAGGATTTGGTGTGGAAGTTGAAGCTAATAAACCATAATACAACTTAGGGTAACAATGTAGCAGTAAATCTCAATCTTATTATTCCCCCTCCCCATCCTCGTTAAATAAGATTGCAAGTCGATATGGAAGTTGTTTGGGAATTATACGAACCTAGTTTAAGACAATTTAGTCACCTAAAATTCCATAAGCCTTATTAAGAGCATATTGACCACAAGAATCCTTATTCTCATGGTTATAGAATTCCTAAATTCAATTTATTTTCTATTGAAGATGGATAATCAACCATTGAGCATATTGCTAGATTCACTGTATAATGTGGAGAATTAGTAGACTTGGCAATGAGCCTAGGCCTGGTCTAAGGACCAACAACCATGGCAAGATGACGATGTTTTAATTTTTTTTAAAAGACTTGTCAGGCGTTTCGAGCCTGAGATTAGGCCCAGCCTAGCTCGACCTATTTTCATCCCTAATAATTAGCCAATTATGAAAACTTCAATAATTTTAAACTCAAGATGTTCCCAAATTCATTAATAGGTACAACATTCTCTTAATAGTCTATTTCCCAAGAATTCTATCCTTTCTTGAGTTAAAATGGAAAGATTGTTTCATACTCAGTTTTTTTAGGACTGATCCTAAAGTTAGTATAGATGAGTTATCTAGACTTACTAAAAAAAGTGGAGAGAATGCTAACATGTTCCATCACTCATTTCAAGAAGATGAAAAGTCAATGTCGGATTGTACTACTAGAAATTAAATATATGAAATTAGCTCAAATAGGTCTTGATATTGAATTGTAAAAGAAATTTCAAGGCATGTAATTTTGTGATTTTTAAGTGCTAGCAGCAAAGGTGTCTAAATATGGAGAACTCCTTAAAGAAGAAGGACACTAAAAGAAGAATTTACTAGGTACTTATGTTATATAGATGAATTCTTACAATTCGGTAGAGACCATATAAACATCCCTCAAACCTAACCCTCTCTAAAGTATAAATCTCTTAAAGTCAAAAGGAAAATGTTGACTTCATCTACTTAAATTTAGTACACCTTTGACAACTCTAAGATAGAGGAGATGTTTGATTTTTTATTGCAAGAAAAATTTATTAGAATTCTAAAAAAAGAAGAGATAAGACATCAAGACTATTGTAAATATCACAATACATAGAATAACCCAATGAATTCATATTGAGGGTTCAGAAATATGGTCCAAGATTGAATCAATAAGGTTTTTATTACTCGATGAAGTTAACCAAACTATATTGATATATGAAGACCCATTCACACTAGTTACAGTGATTAATGTCATTAAATTTGATTTATGCCTATTGCTAGATGTTAAAAAAAGTTGAGGATTGTAGAGGAGCATTTAGTATCAACATTAAATTCTGATATAAGCAATTTTTTCTAACTATAATTTAAATACTAGTGTTAGGGCCAAAAATCAACGTATTGTTAAAATCTAGTGAAAAGTTGAAATTTTAGGGCAAAATAACTAAATAGAATTTAGTCAAGTCTTCAGACAAACACATGATCTATGAATCCCAAGTTTTTAATGTAGACAACCTCAGGTTATAGTACCACTATGGGTGTCATCATCTTGATAATAGTAATGAGTTAGGCATCTTAAGAATACAGTACCCTTGACTCAAACTAAAAAAAGAAGGCTTTAGTGATAGAGGCTTACTATTAGGCTGGAAAGAAGCAAACCTTTACAATTGAAAAAACCAACTTAAAAAAAACTAACCTTAATTAGACTTATCATCTCAGAAGATAATACTATTAACCCTAATAATAAGAAGGGACAGGTAGAAGTCATCAGTGAGAGGCAAAGTAAGATTAAAAAAATCCTAGAGTTCACATAAAGTTAGTTTCCTCGAAGAGTCAGAAGGAGGTCTCCAATGAATTCACTATGATTGGAAATATTCCCATTAGGATACCACATATTTTTTTCATAAAAAATTATGCTTCATTTAGTAAATCTTATACAAAGAAGGAGTAATTCCTTTCTAGAAAATGAGAGTCAAGAGTATTATTATTGGCAGTAGGACCAAGAATTCTAGAGAAAGTAGTGCTAAAAAACCTAGTTAATGCTATAAAGCAATATATAAGACCTCTATAAAGTTAGGCTCACATCAATGGTAGGCCAACTTCAAGAGCTTTGGTTGATAATGGGTCAATAGTAAACATTATGCTGATTAAAATGATAATAGCTTTGGGCAAAGTCGATGTAGATTTTATCCCAATTAAACTATATGGTGTTGCATTCATTGGAGAAACTACCAAAGCATATGGAGTACTCCTTGCAAATATTATAGTAGGAGGAAAGTCTTCACTAACTGATTTCTTTGTCATTGACAATCATGCCAGTTATCAACTCTTATTGGGACAAAATGGGACCCATTCCAACTTCTATATTTTATCATCTCTTCATCAACTTCTACTTCTATGGAAAGGCAATGAAGATCAGTTAGGTTAATTAACAACCATTCTATACTAAAGTTAATGCAGTGAAAGCAAAAGCTATTACAAATTCTCAAACTTTCTTGTGATGAATGTCATAAAAAAAGAAATGAAGAAAAGAAGGGGACAGAGTTAAAAAGGTTTGTAAAAATAATTACCATTGTGCTTGCTCTAGGTTGATGAAGGTTCCCATTATAGAATCTTGACGAGTAAATTCTTACAAAGAGAAATGGGGGCAGCTAGATCTATTGAAATATAATTTTAAATTTAGCAAATCTTGGAGAATTCCAAAGAAGTGTGTAGATGTGAAAATGCATAATTAGTCTTTGAAGAAGAAGAAGAAGAAGAACCACAAATAAAGGATGATTATGTCCAAGAGTTTAAATTTTCTCTTGGAAGGTTATTTAATTTTAGGAGACAAAATCAAGAATTATTAGAAAAGGTAAATTTATATAACTTAGGAGAACTCCGTGGAGTCTTTGTTAGTAAAAAAACCCAAATCTAAGAATAAAATTGTCGTTAGTAAAAATATTGAAGGAATTTGAAGACTTTTTTCTTAGGACTATGTAGAGATGCCAGGATTGAGCAGAAGGATGATGGAACATAGACTTTCAATAAAGCTAGAATTTCACCCTAATTGTTAACACTCTAGGTGGTAGTCAAAAGAAGTTGAGCTAAAGATTAAAGAAGAAGTTGAAAAATTATGTAAGGTTTGTTTCATTAGACCAAAAAGATATACTAAGTGGCTAGCTATTGTTGTGTTTGTAGTTAAGAAGAATGTAAATGTAAGAATTTGTGTCAACTTCAAGGATTTAAAAGTGGCTACTTTTAAGGATGCATACATGATGTCGATTGTAGAATCTTTAATAGATGAAATGGCTAAAAATTGTTTTCTTCCTTTTATAGACTATTTTTTGTTATAATTAAATTTTTATAGCTGAAAATGATATTTCCATAACAACTTTTAGATGTTCAGGGTCAATAGGGACATTCAAATGGGTTATAATGTCTTTTAGTCTAACAAATACATGAGACACTTATCAAAGGGAAATGATGTATTTTAATGATTTGATAAGGTGCACGTTGGAAGTTTACATAGATGATTGTGAAATAAAAAAAGTGCATATTATATCCTAGATTTATGAGAAACCTTTTATGGGATGAGAATGCATAAATTGAAGTTAAACACCCTAAAGTGTGTTTTTAGAATAAAAGTGGAAAACTTCTGAGGGTTTTTAGTTCACAATAGAGGAATTGAGCTAGATTTAAAAAAGAAAAAAGAAAAAAGAAAAAGCCATTCTTGATGCAAAACTACCTCATAATGAGATGAAACTTTAGAGATTTCTAGGCTAGGTAAACTACATAAAAAGATTGATTGCTAATTTGGAAAGAAAAACAATTAGGCTTATTAAGGTTGAAGAACTATAAGGAATTCTATTAGGGGAAAGGCATCAGGCAACATTTGATAGGATCAAAGAGTACCTAACCATACCTCTAGTGTTAATGCCTTCTCGAAAAGGAATTTTCTTAAAGTTGTATATTTCTATTGCAAAGGAATCTATTGGATGCTTATTATTTTAGAGTAATGAGGCATGCCATGAACAAGCTATCAATTATTTAAGTAGAATTCTCATGCTAACATAAAAGAAGTTTGTTCTTGTCATTAAGTTATATTTATGTGCACTTGATTATTTATACATTTACTCTATGACACTTAATGGCTATTGCTTTAAAATGCTTAAAACATTCATTTTAGTTCATATTTGGTTTTAGATACAATTTGGAAGCATAAAAGGTAAAATGAGTTAAGAGCATACTTCTTAAGGCAACTTATTGATGTCCAAACTCAATTATCCTTATGGAACAAGATGGATTAAGGTGAGGATTAGACAAGAAATTACAAGAAGAACAACATGTCAGCAAGAACTGGAAGATACAAGCTGTGTATATACTTACCAGCCATGTATACATTAGTTACACATTTTTCTGGTATGCACGGTTGGATGCACAGTTGTGCAAATAAAGTGTATATACCCAGAAACCTATTTTTTGTTGTAAATACACATTTTTGGCAACTATTGAAGGAAGAATCATTTTGGGGGCACAAGAAAGGGTAGAAAGATTACCTTTTGGGATCTATGTTGGGTTAGGCTTCCTTATTCTAGTTCAGAGGTGAAATCGATGCCAAGTAGCACATTTAAGCATATCGTCATTGTGTATTGTTGTTCTTCCCCTTTTAAAGGATTGTTTATGTTATTTTATGCTTATTGAATTAGGTATTGTATAAGAATGGTTTGAATGCTCTATTAGATTATTTTTATGTAAACCCATTGCTAAAATCTTGAATACAATGCGTAGTAGTTGTGTTTTGGGTTCATTTGTGGCAACTAATGACATTGGATCATTAGACGTAACGTAACATAAGTTAAATAACCTAAACTTATATGGTTATTACTTAGATTAATCTATTTTCCTTATTTGTAATGCGAATGTCCGATTAGATCTAAAGAGATTGTTTTAGCATGTTTGATAGTTAGGTTTAATTAAAATTTTTTTTGATTAAACACGATATAAGGAAAAATTGGTATTAACATAACTTATTGTTAATCTACGATCAATAGTTCCAAGAGGTGTATGGAAACGATAATGTAGTGACATATGTTTATTTATGTTTAGGCTGACATTGATCTGAGAATCGGATTCTGAAATCATTTGTCAATTTTATGATTTTTTACTACTTGCTTTGATTTACTTTCATATGTTCAAATTTACTTTGTTTTCTTGATTGCGTTAAACCAAACCCCCTTTTTATACATATAAACATAACTTAGAAAGGTAATTTGATTTAATCTCTGTGGAATTGGCCTAGAATCATCACTAGCTATAGTTTTAAGTTTACTTATTTTATTGTAGTGCTATGACATGCTATCAATTTTGATGTCATTGCCGAGGATTAATATCAATTGCTTTTCTAAATTTATTTATTTACTTTATTTTTATTTTTGATTAATTTCTTTTCTTGTTTCGTTTAGTTACGGTGTATGACACGATCTTCTCACTCTGGTAAACTAAAATTTGAGCCAAAAATTGAAAGAACTCTGTAAAAATCGAGAAGAAAAGTTGCACAAAGTTTCGAGGATCCATCACCATATGATAGGAGAATTGGTTTTTCACCAAGAATTCAAACAGATTTTAATATGGTATAGCAAAATAATAATCACACTTTTAAGCAGTTGGCTATTCCTAATCTCAACCATCAACCTTTATGCATTGATTTTCCAGCCTTTTAGCTTAATCTGGTCTAATTCATCTTTTTTCCTAATTTTTGTGGTATGCTAAGTGAAGATCCTCATACGCACCTTAAGGAGTTTTATGTGGTCTATTCTAGCAAGAAGCCAGCTGGGGTCCAAGAAGAGGAAATTAAGCTGAGGGCATTCCTTTTCTTATTGGGGGACACCGCTAAAGATTGGCTCTACTACTTACCCTCTGGATCAATCACTATTTGAAATAAGATGCAAAGACTTTTTCTGGAGAAGTACTTCCTTGCCTCTCAAGCAACACATATTAGAAAGGAAATATCTATAATTAGACAACATACTGGGGAGACATTATATGAGTTTTGGGAGCATTTCAAGAGGTTGTATGCTAGTTGCCCTTACCATCAAATCAGTAAACATCTATTGATTTAATATTTCTATGAAGGGCTCCGGCCACAAGAAAGAAGTATGATAGATGCAGCAAGCAGAGGTGCATTGGTAGATAAGAAACCTAAAAAAGCTAGAAATTTAATTTCCAACATGACTGTTAACTCTCAAAAGTTCAACATCCGAGAGGATCCCAGACCATTGAAAGTCCATAAAGCTAGTATTGCCACATTGGAGCAATAGATAGCTGGGTTGACATCTTTAATGAGATAGATGGCTGCAAATGGTACTCAAAAAGTAAAAGCATGTGAAATTTGCACAATGGTAGGACATCCAACTGATATATGCCCAACCTTGTAAGAAACACCGACGGAACAAGTGAACGCTTTTGGAAATTTTCCAGGTCAATCATAAAAGAAGTATGATCCTAACTACTCCTATGCTCACAATTCAGGGTGGAAGAATCCTCCAATTAACAGTTATAGATAGCAAGGACAACAATAACAAAGCTCTTACCAATAACCATTTCAAGGGCAAGCTCAATCATCAAGCTTTAGATCTTCATAGGAAGACATGATGAAAACTATAACTTAGAATATATTTTAGTTTCAAAATAGTAAACTACAATTTCAACAATAAACAAAAGTTAGTATCTAAAATTTGGAAAATCAAATAAGTCACATAGCTGTTATTGTTAGCCGACTGGAAAACCAGAGTTTGAGTAAACTTCCTTCTCAGACAATTATGAACCTAAAAGAGAAAGCAAGTGTTATCACCTTGAGAAGCAGTAAATAAATACGGGCACCATATAAGACTCCTTTTATAGGTGATGATGAATAATATGAAAAGGAACTTAAAGTGTCTCTAAAAGAAACTGAAACGAAAACTAAGGTAAACTCTCAATCTCTTGTGATTTAAAATTTTACTAATACTTTACCTCCTTTTCTTAGCAAGTTTGCTAAATTAAGGAAAGAGGAGTAAGATAAGGAGATTTGGAATTATTAAGAATAGTATATGTGAGCATACTTCTAATTGATGCTATAAAACAAGTTATAAGATACGCCAAATTTCTCAAAGAATTATGCACTTTCAACAGGAAATTGAGAGGATACGAGAAAGTGAGTGTGTGTGTGTGTGGGGGGGGGGGGGAATGTGTCTGCAGTCATATAGAGGAAACTTCCATAAAAGTGTAAGGATCTAGGTGCGTTACAATTCCATACAAAATAGGTGGCACCAGATTTGAAAAAACAATGTTAGATTTAAGAGCTTCAATTAATTTCATGTCATATTCTATTTACACTTCATTAAATTTGGGGTCTTTGAAAGAAACATATGTCATAATTCAACTGGCAGATAGATCTAACACTTACCCTGAAGGGGTTGTAGAGGATGTCTTGGTGCTAGTTAAATAATTAGTTTTCTTAGCTGATTTTTATGTATTGAACATGGAGGGAGAACTTTCGTTTAATTCAAAACTTTCATCTAATTCAACAGTAATCCTTCTAGGTCAACCATTTTTAAAAACATCAAAAACAAAGATTGACGTGGATGTAGGGACATTGACTATGGAGTTTGAGAGTGAACAAGTTCGTTTTAATATTTTTGAAGCAATGAGGTACCCTAGTGATGTTTATCCTATTTTATCTATTGATGTCATTTATTACTTATCGTAGAAAGTTTTTGATATGGAAGGTAAGGATGAGTTAGAAGTCATTCTTCGTATGAGTTGAAAAGAAAAAACTTTGCAAAATTGTAACATATTTGTTGCAAATGAGATAGAAGAAATGGTGCTAGCATTGTAATTGTTGCAACCAATGCCTAAAATGTATGTACTTTCAAATATTGAGTTGCCAATATCTCATACGAAATCTCTACTTTTAGTTATGTAGGCACCAACCATTAAACTAAAACAATTATCGAAGCACTTAAAGTTTGCTTTTTTAAGAGAAGGAGAAACACTTCCAATAATCATAGCAAAGAATCTAATCAAACTTTAAGAGGAAATGCTTATTCGAGTGCTTAAGGACCACGTCACAGTTATGGGGAGGACCATAACTGACATTAAGGGTATTAGCCTTTCGACATGTATGCACCAAATTCTTTTAGAAGAAGAATCCAATCCATCAAGCGAATCACAAAGGAGATTGAATCTTATGATTATGGAAGTGGTGAAGACAAAGATCTTGAAGTTGGTTGATGTTGGTATAATCTATCCAATTTTGGATAGTAAATATGTAAGTCTAGTCCAAGTGCTATCGATGAAGACTGTGATTACAGTGTTGAAACATGAGAATAATGAGTTTGTCTCTACAATAATTCAAAATGGATGGCGAGTATGCATTGATTATAGGAAGTTAAATGCCGCTACACGTAAGGATCACTTTCTACTCCTACTCATCAATTAATGCTTGAATGACTTATAAGACAATCTCACTATTGATTTCTTGATGGATATTTAGGTTATAACAAAATTGTGATAGCTCTAAAAAGATTAAAAGAAAACAACCTTCACATGCCCATTTTATACATTTTCTTGTAGAAGAATGCCTTTTAGACTCTGCAAAGCCCCAACCACCTTTTAGAGATGCATGGGAAGTATTTTCTCCGACTATATTGAGCACATTATTGAGGTTTTTATGGATGATTTTACTATCTATAGGGATTCATTTGATGCATGATTAGATAATATGAATTATGTACTTAAACAGTGCATCGAAACTATTCTTGTTCTAAAATCTGAAAAATGTCATTTTCTGGTTGAAAAAGGAATATTTTTGGGACATGTAATTTCATCTAGAGGGATCGAGGATGATAAAGCTAAGGTAATAATTGTGTGAAACTTACCCTATCCTACAAATGTGAGGGATGTTCATTCTTTTCTTGACCAAGTAATTTTTATTGTAGGCTTATTAAAGAATTCAAAACATTTCAACAAATCTCTATCATTTGTTCAAAAGGACATACCATTTGAATTTGATGAGGGATGCAAGGAAGCTTTTCAAAAATTAAAGGAACTATTGACTTCGGTACCAATCATTCAACCACCTAATTAGAATTAGCCCTTTGAGATTATCTGTAATGCTAACAATTTTGCTGTGGGTGCTATCCTTGGAAAAAAATGTGGCAAGATGATTTATGCCATTTACTACAGTTCAAGAACTCTCAGTCCAGTACAATGCAACTACTCCACTACAAAGAAAGAGCTTATAGTTATTGTGTCTGCTTCAGATAAATTTAGACCTTATTTGCTTGGTTTTAAAGTCATTATATATTCTGATCATGTAACATTGAGGTATCTTTTATCGAAGACGGAAGGGAAGCCAAGGCTTACTAGATGGATTTTCCTACTCCAAGAGTTCAATTTGGAGATCAAAAATAAGAAAGGTATAAAGAACTCAGTTGCAGGCCACTTGAGTCGAGTTGTAAAGGAAGAGGATCAATGCCATTGCAATAGCTCATTCCAGATGAGTAATTACTAACAATTGAAGTTAAGGTTCCATGGTATGCTGATATTGTAAACTATCTTCAGAATCATGAGATACCTGATGATTTGAGTGAAGCTTGAAGGAATAGAATAAAGAGTGATTCCAAATATTATATTTAGGATGATCCTCAATTATGGAGTGTTGTTCTGACCAATTAATTAGGAAATATGTGTCTGAGCATGACGTGAATCTATTTTAAAATTTTGCCATTTAAATGCTTGTGGTGGTCATTTTGGGCTTAAAAGAACTACTAGGAAAATATTTGAATGTGGTTTTTATTATCCAAACATATTTTGAGATTCCTATATGATCTCTAGGGCATGTTAACAATGCCAAAAAAGGCAGTTTATCCTATAGAGACCAAATGCCTTTATCTCCAATCCTTGCATGTGAAATTTTTTATGTATGGATTTTATGGGACCATTTCCTTCTTCTTGGTTTTGTTTACATTTTATTGGATTTGGATTATGTTTCTAAATGGGTGGAAGCTAAAGCCATAAGGACTCATGATTCTAAAGCCACAGATATTTTAATGTATGTCTCTAACATTAATTAGCGACAGGGGTATGAAATCGATTGGTGAGAAATCTTTGGAAGAAGTACCATATCACTCATAAGGTGTCTACAACCTACCATCCATAGATAAACGGGCAAGCAAAAGTGTCAAATATAGAAATTAAGTCAATCCTTGAGAAAATAGGGAGCCCAAATCGTAAAGATTCGAGCCAACGACTTGACGATACTCTTAGGGCAAATAGAACTGCATACAAGACACCTATTGGCATGTCTCCATACTGACTGATTTACAGAAATCCATGTCATCTTCTAATGGAAATTGAGCATAAAGCTTTTTTAGCAATCAAGTAATTCAATATGAAGATGGAAGAGGTGGGTGAATAAAGGAAATTGCAACTGTAAGAATTGGAAGAGTTTAGGGTTGACTCTTATGAGAGTGCAGAAATTTACGAGGAAAAGACAAAGCTATATTATCATAAGATGACTATTAGAAAGAATTTCATTATTGGATAAAAAGTTCTTCTCTATGATTCACAACTTAAGCTTTTCCCAGGTAAATTATGTTCCCGTTAGATTGGATCTTTTGTGGTTAGTTGTAACATCCCACCCCCGATGGGAAGGGTAGAATAGTAATTTAGAAAGGGCTAAGAGTGTTTAGATTGTTTTGAAATATACATGCATATTCTTCCATGTGAATAGTGAAATTTGCACAT
>JANKYE010293581.1:2477-13871 GCA_032467995.1 Erythroxylum dillonii
TAACAGTAATGGAAAATTAAATAGGTAGTACAAATTCCAAACTAAATAAGAGAGCAAAATTAAGCCTAAAATAAAAAAGAAACATAATAAAACTAATTCTCTTTGACGCTCCCGCATCATTACTACACTCACCTTTAGCCTTCCCTTTCCACTAACCGAGACAATGTCTCCAGTCTTCAGAGTAGTATTATTTTTCAGGACAGTGGTCCAATTCACACGTACATCTCCATTACTACAATGAAAGAAAATTCTCAACTTAATTAGTTACAATTTCAATATTTCAAAGCAAAATGAATCAAAGTTGCAGCAATAACTGGACGCAACATAGAAAAATAACTTTACTGATGAGCTATCTCAAGAGAGAAAGAGGAATTATAGATAACCTATCCTGACAAGTGAAAAAGGGGAATAAATGCAGATAATGACAATCATTCTAAGTGCTATATGAATTATCAGTACCAGAATAACACAATCCTTTATTTTAAATAGAAATTATTACTAAAAACTTATCAATTCAGAGTCATGATACTAGACAAAATGACAATTTAGAGATGATTCTCCAACATTCAACGTAAGTTCAATATCAGACTTCTAAAACTTTTTGTTTCATCCACATGACTTAAAACATTTTGTCTCAGTATTCTATATGCACATCTAGGTGTTGCAGAGGATTTCACCATCGACATAGAGACAAAATTGTAAACATAACTATAGGTAGAGGAAATCACTGGACAGATTCAACTGAGAAGAATAGGGAGCACCTGATCAAATCAACTAGTTTTGATCGTGAAATCTTAAAGCCTGCACTCGCTAGAGCATCAACTCTGAGTGATGCTTCTATGGCCCTAAATGAATTAGTCCTGTAAATAGCAACCAAGTCAGAAAATCATCAAATAAATTTGATCTAAAACATAACTGATACAACAGCTTGCAACCTTGGTGGTTCATATTCAAGAGCAAGCAATGGTATTTTTGAACAAGAAACTGAAACATTACCAACCTGCAAGACAAAAGTCATTTACCATCATGTCATGTACATTAACTCATTTCGCATCATAGGTAACTTTACATGTTTTTTCACATAAAGGTTCAACCAACTTCTGATTGTCATTTAAGAATTTAAAGAGTGAAGACAACTTCATTAATTCGTACAAATCGGAAAAAGTAATGCAAGGGGTGTTTCTTACCAAAGATACTATAGGGTGAAAAACTTTCTTCACAAATTCACATTAAAACATCTTAGCATTTGCAGGAACATATATTTTGAGAAAATAACATCTACCTTGTCCAGAGAAGACATGACAAAGTCAACAAGCTCAGGAACAATTAGGATTTGAGCTCCTCTCTGTCCCTGAACGATAATTGAAACCATGAAACAAGACAGAAAATCCATTATAGAAAAACAAAATTTATCCCACATCTAATGGTTGATCATAGATTAGTGTGTACTATTTTACTATTTCAAAAGAAAACTGTATATGTTAGATGGTTAAGGGTGGTCCAGTTTATTTTGATAACTGTACTCAAACATATGATACAGAAAATAAATACTGGCTTTATGTTAGAACTAATGCAGTTGATTCCATCAATTTTATTCTTTTCAGAAATGGTTGCTGTTGGATATGGGCACATTACTTAGGTTTCTTTCTTTCCTTAGTTTGCCTATTTTGCTTCTCTGAGAGAATATAATTTGATTTCAGACGATGAAACCATTTTAAAACTTAAATACTAAAGAAAGAAAGAAACCTAATATGAAACCATTTTAAAGCTTAAATACTTCAAAAAGAAAGAAACCTAAGTAAATTGACAATATACCTGCAAGATTATATCCCCAAGCTTTTCCCTGACAATACCTGTACCAAGGACTGAACCAAGGAAATCTCCATGAGAACACGGTTGAAATTGAAAGTTTCCTGTGATACTGAAAAACAGCAAAAGAAAAATTAAGGGACTATAATCAACACAAACACATATTGGGGATTTCAACTTGTGCAGTTGGATAGTACCTCAATGCGGCAACTATATCTGGTTCATCAGTCAGCACATCTGGGTGTCCAACAGACATACGGCAACGCTCAGCCTGAAGGCATCAGGATACAGGTTACTTGTATGGTCATGAGAAAAATTATAAATGCAACGATGCGAACAAAACCAGAACGCATTTAGAACCTGGGGGTACCCTCCATGAGCAACTGCTTTGACATCAACCATTTTTTCTATAACAAGAATCGCCTCCTTCAATACTGGAGGGGTAAGAAAATCAGTGTGAAGAATTTGCCTTCTTGATGATGCCCTTCTGGCCTGCAAAACCAGTAACACAACAAAGAAGGAAGCAGAGGAAAATTATTTCCCACTGACACATACGCCTCAATTTCATTTAGATTTATCGTAAACTATGTTTTCTTCTTAGAGTGACAGCAAAAGTAAGTGAATGTTTCACAATATCATAAGCCTGGGGAATTGAGAAAACGTTTACTAAATACCATTTCAAGGATATGCTTCACTTCTTCTGCAACATTTTTGTCTCCTACACCCTTAAGTAAAGTATGAACATCCTCTTTTGTAGCTTGTACAAATTGGCATATCCCTATAGCTATTGTACAAAGTATCAGCGAGGTACTTAAATTTCCAAGGACATAAAATTGAACTCACATAGTTTAAGCTCTCAATCCTTTGATGGCAACATGTACTTGACAAAAGAGGGAGTAGAATAAAAGTGATGCATCTCTGCTTATCCACAAGTTTGGCAGAGCAATGATTTGATCCATTGACTGATTCTTGGAACCTTCGTCAAACAGTCATGGGGTAAACGGTTTTGCACTCATGTGATAATTAACATGAATGCTACAGCGATAATTACAGTCTACCACTCTTTTTTCACTACTTCGCATTACTAGAAAAGCCTAATCCTTATCTTTGTGCCATCAACATGCAATTAGCCTTAATTTTAACGAAAAATAACAGTAAACAGAACAAAAGGCTGGTTTTTATTAAATTGGTTAAATCACAAGCTCCATACAAGCCTGTCCTTTCTCTTCAGTAAATGAGCCCAAACATGCTTCCCAGGAACCTCCCACAGTGCAAACAAGGAAATAGGACGCTTATATGATAGATGTTCAGAAACAAACTCCCCAATCTCACAGACAACTTTCTACATAAGTTACTACAGTCGTTGTAGCTGTTAAGTGACTTGTCAACATGAATATGGAAATTTAAAGAAGAACATCTTAAACGCTAAGAAGAATCCTTTCAAGGAAACAGTGGCAGGACACCAAGCTCCAAAACAACTTTAAAAGTCCATTTCTAGTTCACTTGTTATCAAATCCAAGCAAGTTGAGAAAGGTTCGTACGGCTTCGACCGGCTTACCGACCCGAAATTCAGGCATTCAATGAGTCAGGTCAGGGAATAGAAAGCAGGGCATGTCTAATTATAAACCAACGACCGAAGTGAAGGAAGAGTCCACATCGCACACACGACACACACCATAATGACAAACGGAGATTCAATAGAGGGTCGAGAGCAGTTCTTAACCTGAGCCTCTAAAAGGAGGAGCAAAGAGAAGAGAGCGACGGGGTCCAGAGATGGAGATGTTGGTGGGGATGGTAATAAGGTTATGAGGTTGAGGAAAAGCTCGAAATGCTCCTCTGAGAAGAAGCCTAGTAGTTGTGGAGCTTGGTGCTGCCATTGTTGCCTGCCGATGAAAATTTTGGGCCACAATTTACTGCATTTCAAATACCAAATCACTTGTTATGGTGTCCCATTAAAATTTCTTTTCACACGTATAAATACAAAAAGCCGTTTTCCAGGAAGGGAAACCCAAAGCCTGTGAATGATTGCGATGACGATTGATCATTATCTCAAATCTTTTTGTCACATATTAGGACCTATATAGAGGGACAAGCTTCAGAAAACCCTCATATCGAGGGGAAGCCCCGAATCCTATTGTTTTCTTAAGAGGTTGATTCATTCTGTGAAATCAAGAAAAGTCAAAAACTTTTTGATTGTTATTTCTATACTAATAGGAGCTATTGAGTAATCTTTCGTAAGTTTCGGTATCAGCCAGTCAGATAGTTTAGTTATCTTTGATTAATCGTTTTTCTGAGTTCGCATCTAAGGTTCGACAAATATGTCAACTTTGAGTCTAGTCCAAACACTCCAGCGCAAGCTTTAATTAGCCCCAACCTAGCACAATAAACCCCAGTCTAGCCTGGGTCTAAAAGGTCCGAACCCAAGCCCGACTCAATCAACCCAGGTCTGACCCATTGACACCCTCAGCCTGGACCCACCAGCACTAAATGTAATGTGTAGTTATTCAATTATATAATTGAATAAATCTTCAATTATATGTAATATTCTAAACATTTAAAATGTTTAAAGAACAAGGCTTGAGCTAAATATTCTTGGGATTATGACAGTCAAAATTTGGGACATAAGCACAAACCAAATGGAAATTAGTTCAAAATGTCCACCAACCTACGAACAACGCAAATGAGCTAAAAACTCAATTCTCGCACCACAGGCCTGAAGTCACTCGTTGCTCGTCAAGCAGAAAACTTCCCCAACTCTTCTACTCAAGGACTTGCTTCTTCAGAGTACATAAAAGTATCCAAGTACAAGAAGCACGAGCACCAACAAAGCAGCAGGAATTGCAAACCTCCAGTAGTTTGTTGTTGACTTTTTCCTCCTCAACATGGCTTTTGGAAGGGAATCAGTGCCACCTCTTGGTCGATTCCTTTGCCTCAAACTATTCTCGCCGCGAACCTTTTCCTTCACTGGAGCAGCTGCCTCATCCTTCACTACATCCTTTTCAGCTTCAGCTGCCTCTGGTGCCACTGTTTCAGCAATTTCCTCAGGTTCAGCGGCAGTCGCAGGTGCAGATGCTGCAGCCTTCTTCCTTAACTTCTTTTCACGTTCCTGAAAGTACATACAAGTGCAAGATTCAGTCTCAATATACAAATCAAAACTGTAAACAAGAATCAGGAGCCACAAAAATAGAACTACTAATTTCCTTGAGCTTTTTCTCAGCTTCCTTTTCAGCTCTTCTAGCTTCTTTAGCCGCTTTTTTCTCAGCCAACTTCTTCTTTCTTTCCTTTGCCTGCTCCATTTCCTCTCTTCTACGCTCCTTCAACTTTGCCTCATCAACTTCCTCTTCCAAAGGAGGGTTCTTTTGTTGCTTCTCTGGACCACCGAAATCATGGTTGTTTGTATCTATACTCTCTAAAGTGGTCTTTGAATCTATCTTGCTGGTTTCTTTCTGAACCTTTTGTGCGGGTTTAGCATCTTTTTCTGGAACAGATTTTGGATCTTCTTTTGGTCGTTTCACGCTGGCTTTTACCACCGACTCTGTTACCAAGGCTATGGGTGCCTCCACTGCTAGCAAAGGTTTCTCTTCAGGGTTCCTGATTCGCCCATCCTTGCTCAATTGTCGACTGTCAAGTGATGGCAAGATTCTCTTCTCATAATCATCCCTAACAACCTTATTACTGCTCCAGAGGGACATAAATTTATCAACCTATTTAAGAATGTCAAAGTGAAAACTATTAGCAAGCAGCTGTAACAAATAACTGACTAGATACTGCTGCTAAGAACAAACAAGAAAATTTTCTGATCAACCTCTACAAGTGAAAGTTCCTCAAGGGCCTTCACATCCTTCTTAGCAGCAAGGTCTTTGGCTTTGTTCAAAAGTGCACGGTTCTGGTAGAAGTGAGCATTCTGATAAAAAGGAGACGTTCTCAATTGGTATCAAAAGATATACATGGTAATTATCATAGTATAAATGCTTAAACAGACTTGTTACAAGTGATATGATAAGTTGAGGAAAATGCCATATGCACATAGGCATGAACATGCTAAGCAAACAATAACAGGAAGTTGTACTATAAATTCCATGAACACTCTCACACTGGATACATACAAAATATCAACAAGATCATTCAGTTACTACAGCCTTCTAATGCAATAGATTGATGTACAATATTACTAAACATTGGATGAGATAATTCTGAGTCTTGAGGAGCACCTTTACAAAGATTACATTTTTTACACATCAACTATTAAGCCATATAAGTAGGATAGCTTATTTCTGCAAAGGACTTCAATCATCAGTGCATTAGAACCTACACAGAGCAACATATAAAGGAATTTATTTTCAATACTGAAGAAATTAAGTCCAGGTAACAACAGATACTTCTTGGGATTCATTTTAAAATACATTCAACATGGAAATAATTTCTTCTTAATTTATAAGATTTATTTATTTAATGTATCTCCTCCACTGCAGGTCCCACACTCAAGGACAAGGCTTTTGTGGTGGAAGGTATGATTGCATCAAGATCTATTTACAAAAGAAAAGAAATGAGAAGGCAAAGAAACATAGTAGTGCTTGCAAAAGGGAAATAATTAGGTGCATGACACGCAGAAAACTTCCCAGGTACTAAAGAAAACAGTTGGAGAACTTTTTCAGTACAGAGACCTGGTTTTCTTTTTCTCTAAAATTTTAGAAGAATTCTGGAAACTACAATTGAGTTTTCTAGTTTCTGATTCACGTAGTAGAAACTAGTGTTGAAGGATCAACATAGGGGAATGAGTAGATAAATGGAAATGGAAATGAAGGTAGCAAAGGGTTCCTGACGTTTCACCTAATGAAAATTACAAGAGTACCAGATGGAACAGGACATTCTGGTCTGTAGAAATCACACGCCTCAAGGTCACGTCTAATTGACAAAGATTCACACACAAACAGAAAGAGAGAATCGAGATGGAGATAGAGACAGAGACAGAGACATTGGGATATAAGCCAAAACTATGCATGTTGCTTATTGGAATGAGAAAGCATACCCCCTCATCACGCTGTTTCCTTAATTCCTGAATATTTTCATAGGCTTTGTCCCTCTCCTTAGTGACAGCTTCTATCTCTTTCACTAAGTTATCAATTTGTGACTCCAGACCCTGGATTTTTGACCAGATTGCTTGTTTCTCCTTCTTTACTCCATCCAAATCAACACCCAGAAGCTACATAAATAACACAAAACAAGTAAGAATCATGAAGCAACATTGAACTCACTTGGTGATACTGCAATCTTGTAAAATGTAAATGTTCAAATTCCAGTTCTTACTTTGACCTGGTCCTGAATGGCTTCTTTCTGACCAAGTGAATCCTGAAGTTTTGCTCTCATTGCAGCATTAGCAATTACTTTTTCCCTGGTTCCTTCGAGCTGTTTAATTTCTTTAAGTATTTGTTTCTCCTCTGTCAATGGGATGCTCTCATGTTGTATGCGATACTTCAAGCTGTAGATCTGAAATACCAAATTTGTAAAAACATTGAAGTTAAGATGCAGGAAGGAAAAAGGACATATTCCATCACTATATGGATTAGTAGTCAAACGCACAAAATCATTGAGCTCTTCTTCAGATGAACATAAACCATAACGACCACCACTACTGGCAGTACGCAGCTTGCCCAATGCCTGCTGTAGAGGTTCAATTTCCTTTTTCTTCTCATCCAAGATCGTCTTATACTGCTTATTCTCATCTGTCAGAGTCTTCAAACGGTTAATCAACTCTGACTTTTCAGACTGCAGAAGATAAGAAATAGCATGATTAGAGTTGCTTATTTCCAATGTTCAAAACGGAATGGATGCACTATTTGCTGCAATACTTTCTTAGACAACTTGCCATAGTAAGAAACAATACTTTTATGTTAACTCCCACCTTCTTTTGATTTAAGATGCCATCACAAGGCAATCATCTAAAATAATAAAGAGGGAGGTAAATAGCTGTTACATTGCATAAGGATCGGATGACTAATAATAGTTCCAGATAATTGATACAAAAAAAAAATATATATATATATATACATATGTATATAGTGTTAATGAAATCTACAAATATTAACATATATAGAACAAACAATACAATGAAAGGGAGAACAAAAAGGCAAAAGAATACCTTCATAAAGGTAAAAATTAAGCTGATTCACTGAAAAATATCAGATTAAAATCATTTGTTTTGCTGCTGTTAAATACTTAATTATTTCTATAAATTAGATTATCAAAGCCTTTAGTTGAGTTGGATGGTAAGTGTACTTTAGCAATTAAGAACCAGTAATATATGGCACATAGTATTAAATACCGCAAAGGATTCCATGTTTATGTACCATTCCTACAACTGAAACTCCACATAATCTAGTAAAATTTGTAGCATTCAATCTTACCCTCTTTGCTTTAAACTCTTCAGTTAGCTGAAATCGTGATTGATTCTTCTTCTGTATTTCTTTATCAGCCTGATCAAGTTTAGCTTTCAATTTAGGATCCTCAAATACTCGGTACCTAACAAAATAGAAGGAATGAATCTGCTTAGGGGCTGGCCACTCATCAACCACATCCTTTGGGAAGTTGGAATCAGCAACACCATTCCCATCTCCTTTAGCTGACTCCTGTTCAATCGAACCAAATATTATTGGTTCGTTAGTTCCCAATTCTTTAGCAGGCTCACCATTTCCATTCTCGTGTCCTAATGGGTTTTCTTTATCAGTTACAGCGGCAACTGGTACCTGAGCCATTTCCGAACAAATCAACCTGCACAATTCATAGCATATAAAATGAGCAAAGCAAACACAATTTGAATGCAACCCAAAAATGATCTTTTGAATCTTTTGAATTACAATAACAGGAACAAGAAAAAAGATCTGTGCTTAGCAAATATTCATAAATCCCGATCTCCAGATAAGCAAATATTCAAAAATGTCATCAACAAGCTAAAACCTTGATATAGTAAAAAAAAAAAAACTCAACCGATCATCCAGAAGGAAACCAAAATGAAACCAGAAGAGAAATAGAATATCAGAGCAGAATGCAACCGGCAGTCAAAAAAACCCAAAGCAGGTCCATACGACAGAAAAGGTCAATTTATTTACTTAAGCAGTAACGAAAATTTTGACAAGACATAACAGAGCAGAGACCAAGTTATCAAATGTAAAAGATGCATCGCTATCAAAAGCAAACAACAAAACCAGGAAAAGGGAGGTCCTTTACAATATCAATCATCGAGCTTTGGACATACGGAGACAAAGTAAACATGCAACAAACAGGTCACATAAACAATGATCAAAATACGAGGCAATACCTTTACCAAGATCAAGAAAAGGACATAAACAAGAAATATTGTGGAATGGAAACAGAAGAATTGAGGATCCATACCCCTGGTGGAACGAATGGTTAGAAAGCAGAGAAACCCCTCTTGAGAAAGGGCCCTCAAGTTTCGATCTTTGACAAGAATAACAAATACAAGGATCAGATCTGAAAGCGTCCCTCCCTCTGACTTTGTCTCTGTTACCTATTTTCCTCTCTCTTACCTCTTCTTTTCTTTTCTTTCTGATTCTTTCTATCTAAATACAACAGTCTCGTAAACTGTAAATTATAGAGATATGAGGAGAGAGGACGGGAGAGTTATGACTTTTGACCTCATTCACTATGTGTCTCTTTGAGAGAGAACGTGAGGATATTTCAGTTATACAAATCTGGCAGGCTCTTGCTAGGCAGTGATTCTACATCATACATACATACATACATACATATATAATAAAATACAAGTATACGATGCGAATGGATAATATTTTTATTATACGGTATACACATTAAGGCGTTCTTGTTGAGATATCATTCCTTTTCGGTTTTTGTAGTTTATGGCTTCCTTTAAGAAGCATTATCCAAAATTATTACCTTTTTCCAACTACAACTACTCGATATCTTTTTTTTTTATGTAAAGAAAAATTAAAAAAACAAATCAAAGGAAAAATAAAAAGAAACCGAGAGCGAAGCTCAACTAGCGTACTCTCTCAAACAAAGTTTCAACAGTGTCACCAGTAAAAGCCATGAGGACTAAACTTGGGGGAGACAATCAAAACTGAAATGATAACTTATCATGACTGTCCATTTTGGCTAAAATATCAGCCACACTATTACCCTCCTTGAGAATATGATCACAAGACACATCCCACTCCCAGTTAAACATGTTGTTAATATCTTCAATAAAGTTTGCATGAGGATGGAAGTAATAATTAGTACTGTCAACTAATCTCAAGGCTTCCATAAAATCGGAGAATAAAGCAATTCATTTATATGTTAAAATATTTAATTAATTAAAATATCAATTTAATCTTCTAGTATATATTAAATAAACAAGTAATAGATGTAGTAATATAAATTAAAATTTGAAATTATAAATATTTTATTTTTTGATATATTAAACTTAAACTCTAAATAGTTTACAAATGTGCAGATATCAATCGAACGTACAGGATTTGATGGTAAATAAAAGGTTGAAAAATCTAATATTCATATCCCTCAAGTATTCTATTCAATACAAATAAGCATTTATATTTATATAAATTGTACTCTCCGATTGTATTTGTCGTCATCTAATGAAGTAAAACTCAGACCCTTTGGTCTTTGTCTACCCTCTGACCTTTGAGACAATATACACTGCATCTCGACACGACGTGTCACTTTTTCCTCTTCATGTCATCTTTTTCGTCGATGATTCCGAGAGAGTGTGCAAATGTAATTGCCCTCTTCTTAAGATTTTTGGTACGATTCGACTAAATTAAATCTGACTAGCTGTACCTCTATAAATCCCTTTAATTAAATCATTGCTACTTTGTCGACACTATTTATGCCCTGAATGCTGTTAAACTAGATCAATTGCAATATCTTTGAAAAAATTATAAAATTAACGGATCATATTATTTTAACAAAGATGAGTTTAGTTTGAACTTATATCAGTTTATTTAGTACCAAAACTTTTTATGTAATTTTAAAAGTATCAAATTTATTGTTAATTTATAAATTTTATTATATTTTTATATGATAAATTATATTTTAAATATGATTTTTTAATTTTATAATACTAATTAAAACTATAAATTATATTAATTAAATATTTAAATTTAAATTTATTAGAAATATAACCTATTATTCACTTTCTCGTTAATGTTATTAATGTTAAGCGTTACCTAAGTAGAATTTGTTCTATGTAAGCCTATGTGAATCAATTAATTAATGGATGTGTTAAAAATAAATAATAACGACCACTAAGTACTTAGATGTTAACCTAACAGCTAATTAACTAATTTTTATATATTATATATTTTATTTACTATTATTCATATATAATGTAGAATGAATCTGTTTGGTAGGTAGTAATCCTCCCTCTCCTTTACTGAATTGGTTCCCAATAGTCTTAGTATTATGGGAGGGGCAGATGGGGACTTTACTGTGAGGAAAAGTAGGAGGAAACCAAAGTAGAAGTTGCTTCCGGTTGTTGGGTTATGAATTTAGGTTTTTGGAATGTTAGAGATCTAAACATCCCTAAAAAACAATTAGCAGTGCATGCTT
>JANKYE010293785.1:0-13870 GCA_032467995.1 Erythroxylum dillonii
CCTAAGACATATATGAGACCTCATATATTCAAGCGCAAGAATCCACATAAACAATATCCAAATCGCAAAATATTGTTTAACACATGATTAAACCCTAATCATGATAGTCTAACCATACCACTGTAATCTCTAATCAAGAGTTTTACAATAATATAACTAAACTTTCAGACAATATATGACACTCCCCTTTGAAGCCCATGAACTCAAGCCTGATGCTACATCTTCAAGAGGATCGGAAGCCCTAGCCACGCATAACTCCGGTGATATCCATCACTGCTAGAATCCCGACGCTAACCATAGCTTCAGAGAATGATGGCTGAGTGATGGTGAAGTGCCTAGTGAAGGTGGATGATGATCGGATGTGAGGATGATTGATAAAGGTGTCTTTGGTGACTACCGAATGTATGTAGTATCTGTCGTGTGGAGTGTTGGTGTCGGTGTGGTATGTAGTGTGTCCAGCCTCCTCAATGACCTAATTCGGTAACTATTTAAAGAACTAAGCCGGGCCGGGTCGGAATAGTAAGAGAAATTTCCATTTATGGTCCGGGTATCTGACTGCTTATCGCGACGTGTGATTTAATTCTTGCTGCGATGTGTGCTCTGGCTTGCTCGCCACGATGTGTGCTCTGGCTTGCTCGCCGCGACGTGTTAATTTGTTGACGTCTCGACGTGTGGTTGTCTGTTGAGGCATCACGACGTGGAATGTGACATACGTCGCGACGTGCGGCTCTGTTCTGTTGGATGCGTCGCAACGTGTGGAGAGCTCACGACTTGTTGACTTCTTGGCATGGTTGACTCCTTTGTGTTCTTACAATCAAATCACAATTTGCAGCATCAATTGTCCTCTGGAAAAATTATAATGCAATTAATATCAATTTTGTAATAATTTTACTAACAAATTGCAAATAATATGAGCTCAACATAAGGAACTAATTTAAGCACAAAAGTCGCAATTAGGAGTCAAAAAGTACATCAACAGTTATAAAAATGCAGCCAATTAATGATGTAAACTTGAGCTCAATCAATGCTATCTAATGACTTTGAGTATTACTGTTGCCCTACATTTGTGCTGATTTAAACATTATCATTTTGAAATCACCTTTTTGATCAACAAAATTAGTGTCACCATTGAAACCCTGACTGGTTTCAACATAAAGAAGTGGTCAGCGGATGTATTGAAGGCTATGGAAATAGTTGAGGTTGATATGACCATACGGACAGATATGTCATATCCACCTACATCCACAAGCTCAAGAGCTCATAAAGTAGCCTATGAAGCCTAGGATCGGTCTAACAGATTATATTTGATGATTATTAAGAGATCCATACCTGACCATCTACCAAGTGGACTTTCGGACAAAGATATAGCGAAAGAGTTTATTGGTAATGCCTTCTAGAGGTACACAGTCTCACATATTATTGAGACAAGTGCCTTGATGGAAGAATTATTCTCTATAAGGCATACAGGAGAAGGGAGAGTAATGGAGTACATATCAAGAATGATCTATCTTCACGGTAGACTGAAGATGCTAAACATTCCTTTTCCTGATGTCTTAATTATTCGCCAGACTCTAAACATACTCCCTCCAAAGTTTAGTAATCTGGTGATGATATATTAATCTCTGGATGAGTAATGGGACTTCAACACTTTGATAGCCTGTTGTGTCGTTGAGGAGGAGAAAATCAAGTTTGCTACTAAGGGAAGGCAAAGATGAAGTGCACTAAGTTCAAAGGTAGAAAGTTTAAATCTTCTCCACATGCTGATGTTGGTCAAACCAGTGCTGGTAATAGTCCACATGACATAAAGAAGCCTGCAGTATAAGGTCTAAAAGGAAAGACTGAGACCATCAAGTAACTCCTTGGCTTATCAATTTATGAATCTAATTTGAGATAGTCACATTAAGTATTTGGTGACTATATAGTGGAACATATGATTATGGTGCTTCTATAATGTAGTGGTTCATATCTAGGATAAAGCCAAATTAAAGCGAAGGAGGAACTGATGGTTCATAACAACGAAAAAGTAGAAGTAATATATATGGGGAATGCATATACTGAACCTTGTAGTAAGGTTCATTTGGGTTTCACAAGACACATTTTATATGTAATCTTTTGATCAATTTTGGATAAATAGGGTTAATGTTTTGTATTTAATGTTTATGTTATACAGTTGTTGTTTAATGCAAAACATAATGGTACAACTTTCTTATCATATGGTTTGTATAAAATATGTCTTACCCTAAATTAGATATATGCTTCTTCATATCTTGCTAAACAAGTTATGAAATAAAGAACCCTAATGAATGAGAAGTTATACACGATGTGGCATAAAAGTTTAAGCCATATTTCCAAAGCTAGGATTGAAATTGATCAACGAAAACATTTATCAATTCTAGATTATGATGATCTGGGAACATATGCTGACTATTGCAGGGGTAAGTTGACTAATAAGGATATTGAGGTCAACTCATGCTTTTTCCTTATTAAGTCTGATACATAAAGATATATGTAGACCTTATATAGTTGCATTATGCAATTCTAAATGTATTATGACATTTGTTTATGATTATTCCCATTATAGTTACGTGTTCTTGCTTAAAGACTAAAGATTGAGAACTAATTGGAAAAATTCATCAAGGTAGTCAGATTTGACTGTAGAGGAGAATATTGTGGCAAACATGGTATTTCAGGACTTTAAAAGATTTGTTTGCCAAATATTTGAAATCATTTGGAATAGTTACTTAATTCACTATGTCGAGTAGTTCTGAGCAAAGTGGTGTGTTACTAAAAGGCATAACTGCACCCTAAAGGACTTGAAGAAGTCAATGCAGAATAAGGCTATTCTACCTTATTATCTAGAAGTTTGGAAACCCAGCCTTGCACATATTCGTATATAGGGCTGCCCTATTGAGGTAGTATAATCCTTATGAAGAAAGATTGCATGCTCGTTCCGTTCATTACTATTTAGGAAGATATCTCAACCATTTTAAGGCTATAACTTTTATTGTATAGAAGGTGGGACCAGAATAATGGAATCACAAATAGTTAAGTTTCTAGAATATAATGTTTATAATGATGGTGGGCTATTTGACCCTTCGGATGATAGCAGGGCAGATACTACAATTAACATGTACCCGATACTCATATAGTTAGATCTGGTGGATCTAGGTCTCTACACTGTGCCTGTATAGGAGCAAGAATCCATCCTATACACACAGTCGCTCCTGGGGGTTACAAGATCTAATGCAGTTAGGTAAATCCACCAAGTGATATGACCTGTTATCCCATCTGATTACATAGTCTATCAGGTGTACGAGACTATGATATTAGACATGTTTCGAATCCAATTACATTTACAGAAGTTGTTTCTAGACCCAACACAGATGTGTGGTGGGATGTAATGAATGACGAGATGCAATCCATGAAGCATAGTAAGGTTTAGGAGCCAATTGATTTACAGCGGAACTGCAAACTTGTCAGCTGTAAATGAAGATTAGACCTAAAGGATTTCAGGATAGATTTCAGCAGTTTATAGGCTGGTTCAGTTGCCTAATGGTTCACTCACAGAGAAAGGTTAACTTCAATGTTACCATTTCTCTCGTATCCTCATAGGATACATTTTGGGTGATTAAGGCAATTGTAGCGCATGATGATATAGAGTTACATCAGATGACTGTCAAAACTGCTTTCCTGAGTAAAGACCTTTATGAAGAGGCCTATATGGAGTTACATCAGATGACTGTCAAAACTGCTTTCCTGAGTAAAGACCTTTATGAAGAGGCCTATATGGTACAACCGAAAGGATTTTAGGATCCAAATGGAACTGACATGGTTTCCGAGTTATGTAAATCAATATATGGTTTACTTCAAACCTCCTGAAAGTAATACCTTACAATTGATGAGGTTATGACCTCTTTTGGCTTTATGAAAAATAAAGTTAAAAGATGCTTGTATTATAAGATCAGGGGGAGCAAAGTTATCTTCCTATTACTACATGTGGATAATATATTGCTCACATTAAATTACTTGACTATGTTATATAAGGTTAAGCAACTTTTGGTCAAGAACTTTTACATAAAGAACCTGAATGCAGCATCTTTTGTCCTAGGTATTCAAATTTATTAGGAAAAATCTCAACACTCATCAGACCTCTCACAAAGAGCTTACATTGAGTATATGTTACAAAGATTTAATATGGTTAATTGTAAACCTATCGTAGTACTTATCTCTCATAGTGAAAGAGAATCTTTGGCACAATATCCAAAGAATAAAGTAAAGATAAAGGTTGTGAGGAATGTTCTGTATACTAGTATGATTGATAGCCTGATATATGATTGGCTATGTATTAGGTGGGACATTGCATTGACTATTTGACTGGTTGGTCAGTATCTACTTAGCCTAGGAGTAGAGCATTGGAATTCAGTCTAGCGAGTGTTGAGATAATTAAAGGGAACTAAGGATCATATATTGACATATAGAAAAGTCAACAAACTAAACCTCATAGGGAATTCAGATTCAGATTTAGCTATGTGTCCGGATAATCGAAAGTCCACTTAAGGTTACATGTTTTAAGTTTGCATATGGTACAATATCGTAGAAGAATGTCAAGTAGACACGGGTGACTTCCTCGATCATGCATGCAGAGTGCATGGTATGGGGTTGCTTCACAAACGGTTTAGCTCATAAACTTATTTTCTAAGTTGTTTATGATTGATTCAATGGCTAGACCCATTCGGTTATACTGTGGTAATCTTCTTGCTATGTTGTTTAATAACAACAAAGAATATCACAGGGTCTTAGCTTTTAAAAGTCAATTATTTGGTCATAAAGGTGTTGATACAAAAAGGTGACATTAAGGTTTGTAGCATTTAAGGACTGAGGAAATGTTAATCGATCCTTTAACTAGAGGACTTTCCCCACTTGTGTTTGTGACACAAGTATACAGTATGGGTGTCTTGATGTCTTTAGACACCATTAGTTAGGGGATCATTATGTTTATTCTATGTATATTTGTACATTTTGATGTATTATGATAGTATGATGGTTCATTGATAAAGATGATCATCGTTTATCCTCGATAATACGTGTTATCATATATTGTCATAATACATATAAAAGTCTTAAGATTTGTGTTGATCTTAAGCATTTAAAGGTCATTGGGCATATATACAGATTAACCTTGTACCTGTGTCATTTAAACGCATATAACTTTATATGGATATCCATGAAGTTTGACATGACATAAGGGGATATAAGTTTTTAATCTCATTAAGGTTCTCTAATACAATTTAGCATTCATTTGGAGAATATGAAGGTTTTCTCTAATGCAGTTTAGCCTTTGGAGAGAGGAAACAAGTTTTCTCTAATATTGTTTAGCATTCAGTGAGAGAAAACATAATTTCTCTAATGCAGTTTAGCATAAAGTTAGAGAAATCGAGACCTATAAAGGAAGATGATATAATTTAGATCATAAAAGTATCATCTTAGTTTGCCACACTCCATTTTCCCATTCATGTTAGCGAGGTATTAGGTATACGTGATTGTATTAAATCTGTGTCATATATGACACATGTATTTGATACTTTTCGGTATTAAAAGCAGGACGGAATGATGGACTTTCATTATCTTTGGACCAAATGTTCTATTTTAAAATCAATAGATTAATTCAGTAGCGCGGCTTAATCGAGTTTTTAAACTAAAGTTTAAATTGTAATTAACGCTTATCTAAGGGGGAGAATGTTGGACAATTGTGTCCTATCTCATAAAGTTGGATAACTATTAATTGCAGTTTTTGGTTTTTTTAATAACTTATAGGTTAAGTTACGTAATTTGTTCCAGATAAAGATAATAAATGACCTAATAAATGATATAAATCAATGGGTCAAAGTTTGTGTGGAAAATATATCTCAATCAGTGTGGATTAGACCCATATCGGGCCGGTGATAGGAAAGTCCAATATAGAAGTTATATATAAAGGTTAGGGTCTCCTGTAGTTGCTCATATCAATCGTAAGTATAAGGATTCTTTGACTCGTTAAGAGAGCTTATGTTTTGAGAAAACTGTAGAAAGACCTTATCTGCATCCCGGAGAGCAATTCTCTTGAAGGCAGTGGTAGATTAGCGCTCGTTTTAGCTTTGGAAAGCTCATTTGAAGTTATGGAGACCAAACTTAAGTATTTTCTATATTTTTTTCATTTCTTGCTCCTTCAAGTTCGATCTGAGATTCGTAACTAAGGTACTGTTATGTATTACAATTTGAATAGTCTTTCGCTCTGAAGTGGAAGGACATAATCATTAGATAATTGGTCCACAAGTCTGACGTCACTTCTTTGTTTGACTTTGTGTTAGCTATTGACAGTGAAGAAACTATAGTATGATTAGGTTGATCCTGGCCGTTGATCTCATCCTAGGAGTTTCTGAAATGTGAAGTATCCTATGCTACATCAATTTCACAATCTATGATTGGCTTACGTCAGTAACATATCATCACTTCTTTCTTAAGAAATTATTTTATTGAAAAAAGAAAAACGTTAAAATTTCTCAAATCTTATCATTTTAGTAAAGTTCAAATTAAACTCTATGTTAACAGAAAAGATGTTAGATTTGATAAAAATATAATATTTAATATTGTCATAGGTTTTCACGGAACACTAGTGTGAGATTTATTTGTTTAAAATAAATTATTAGAATTATTAAAACATGTAGAGTTCACTTTGTTTGATTTAACTTTAGATACAATTAACCTAACTAAATTAAATTTAACTAAAATAATTAATTTTATTAACTAAAATAATAAATCTATTCACTAATTAACCTTAAAACTTAAAAATCCCAAATCAAAACCTTAATCCCCTATCCAAAACATATCGTCTCACTAGGTGGCGTCGTCGCCCTTCTCAATTCGTCATCTAGCTCCTTATCACCGCATCTCATTTGCCACCTTTCACCACCCTTCATCATCACAATTTTGTGGTAAATCATTTATTTTGTGTCGTATTGTCTACACTACATGTCCACTTTTGTTTTATGTTCGCTTTTATCTCAACATGTTGATCGTGTTTTTGTTTTGACTATCAATACAATTTGTCTTTTTTTGATTTGATTTGATGTTCATGTGTTATTGCCTAGGTTACACATGGGAGGCAATTGTCATATGGGGACAAATGTTTTTGCCTACCTTGCATATGGTCTCTTCTAGTTTAATTTTTTATTTAGATGATTTAAGTTGGAAACAAATTATATGTATTAAGTAGAAAATTGACGGTGGAATTAAGGAGTAAGCCACCTTGTAAAGTTGTTTGAAAATTCCTGCATGTTGTTAAACTAACTGTGGGATTATATGCAATTTTGTTTGGAAATTCATTCATGTTGTTAAGCTAGAAATTCATGCCTGTTGTTTTATTTATTCATTCTCAATAGTGTTTTTACACAACAATAATAGAAGGGACTGCCTTTAATTTGTTTCTTTAAATGATTAGTGTCTCCACTTTAGAATCGATTATTCTTTACATAAATGTGTTCTTTCTCTTTCTTCATGAATCTAATAAAGACATAGAAACTTGGTAACATTTTGGTTAGTATTTGGAACATGGACTTTAAATCATGTGCGAACATGAATCACGTTTTGGTTAGAATTTTGAACATGGACTCTAAATTTGAGACATGGTCATAATCTAGTTAGAATTTGAAACGTAGAAATTGGGTCACATTTCTCACATTTGAATTTGCAAGCTTTACATTACTAATTTTTGGCACATGGATTCTAAATTGTGTGCTAAATCTTTTATTTTATATGTTAATTTCTAATAAATGTATACACCTCAAGCAATTTCTTAGACCAAGTTCTAGGTTAGCCAAATTTATATTGGTTGGGATATTACTACATTTGAGAATGTTAACATTGATGATGTCCCGAATTGTTTATGCTAGGATGTGGAGGTGGAGTTGGGAAAGCGATGACCCTCTTCATTCCAATTAGCTACTTATAATGAAGATGGAAAACTATTCTTTAAGGAAATTCAGGTTGAATATGAATGGACGCTAGAGAATCAGCTACAGAAAAAAGAATGGGCTCTTATTGGAAGGGTTTTGAGTTGGGTTTACATCAAGAATTGGTAAAGCGGAAGGAACCCTTCAAGAAAGCTTAATTCAACAACAGAAGACTAGAAAGGAGATTGATGCTGCTTAGTCTAACTTTATTCCTCAGAAGAGTATGGACTCTGGCAATCAAATTGCACAAGGGGAGGGTATAGGATCTCCACAGAAGGGTCAATTAAATGAAATGGTAATGTCCAATGACAAGGAGAGTAGCTCTTCAAGAGGCTTAGTTGCAAAAAGTACTCAACAGAAGCTAGATGAGCCAAATGGAAACCTTGTGGATGCTGATATCCAGGAAATAAGCCAAGCTGGTAATCAACTTTCTCCTTCTTGATCAGAGTCCAGAGAATATAAAAGGGGCAGAGAGGGAATACATAGTGAGAAAGACTAGGAAATCTAGGAGGAAACATAAGTAAAGGGTTTGTTGTGTTTTGCTACTATAGACTTAGTTTTTTGGAATGTTAGGGGTGTTAATAACTCTAAAAAGCAATCACTTGTGCATGCTTTGCTTAAAACCTCAAGTAAAGATAGCATGGTGAGGACTGGACAAGAACAAATCCCAGAAGCAATGCAAAGAGCTTAACCTATAGATGGAAGGTAAACAGGTCTAAAGCTCCTATAATTGAAGACATGAGAGAGATGGCAAGTTGGTAATGTTTAAGGAATCCAAAGTTCACCACCCTTCTCAAACTATGTAGATTGTGGAATAGGTTTGTTGGATTATCTGTTTGATTTGCAAATGGAATATGGTTAGTACACTTGTGTTTATGCTTAGATTATCAATCTTTAGAGGATTTTTGGTAGAAAGTGTGTACAACACATGGTGTTTGTGTCTGATGTTAGGATGTAGGATGTAAGGTATGCAAAAGGTTCTTTTGGATCTCCTTTTGGTAGTGTAGAGATTCATTTGTAGGAATCTTAGGCTTTGTACATAACCTCTTAATATTTGTATAAAGTTTTCTAATTTACCCAAAAAAAAGGAGAATATTAACATTGATTATGTTAGTAATAGTTAAATATATGAGATGGGAAAGGATTTAGGGTAACATCAAATTGATAAGGCATATTATAAGGTGTTTGGTTTTAATTTCAAAGCATGATTAATAGTTATTGAGTCAAAAAAAAGTTGTATTAGGCTAGCAAACCCTATGCAGATTCATGGTTATATGTAACTCACAATTTATACATACGTTTCCCTGCTCCTAACATATTACATAAAATTGGAGGAGAGGACTATATTGATGATGAACAAGTATAAATGTGGGTGAACAAGGTGAACATGTGGATGAAAATATGGTGGAACAAGGTGTATATGCAGATGAACATATGAAGGAACAGGGTGCACATATGGAAGAGAATGTAGAGGAATAGGTAGCACATGTGGATGAATATGTTGGATATGTTTAATCAAACTTTTATATAGACATTCTAGATGACCATCAATTAGTTGAAATTGAATCAACTGATTGTGGTAGTTTTAGTAATAAAGATGAATATCCTAGTGGAGGAGCCAGGTGAAGGTTGCAGAGACCTAATTCAAGTGTTAGGCATAATCCTATAAGTGTGACAAGGCAGTGGATATTGGGAATGAAGTTTGAAACTTTAAAAGAATTTAAATATGTTGTCATCGATTATGCAGTACAAACTAGTTTCAATGTAAGGGTAAAAAGGAGTGAAAGTAATCGGGTCAAGGATGGGTGTATTGAACAATATTTTTATTAATTAAAACATGCGTAGAAGAGCAAAGAGGAGATTAAAGAAAGAGATTAAAAATTATGTTAAATGAATGTAACCGATCCCATATCAACTATAGAGTTGCAACTATCAAGGAATTAAGAGAGTTCATTACTATAGGTAATGAAAAATGAAAATTTCATTAACTTATTAGGACTTCATTATTTTATGATATACATCATAATAATTTTTAATATTTTGCTACAATTCAAAAGATTATACCTTTTTTTAATGCCAAGAAAAGAATATGGTAGCATTTAAGACCTACTTTTTGGGATTAATGGTTGCTTCCTTAAGATAAAATTCAAAGGCTAATTTTTTAATATACTAGGTAAGGATGGAAATTGAGGAATGTATCCATTACTCTGGGCTATATTAGAGGTAAAAAAACACAAATTTATGAACTTAGCTCACGAATATATTAGCATATGATTTGGAATTGGATGATGGTGAAGACTTACTATCATATACAAATGCCTAATAGTTAACAATAATATGAATGAAACTTTTAATGGGCGGATCTTATAGGCTAGGGATAGACTAGTGATTAACATGCTTGAAATAATTAAAATCATGATGATAAAGAGGTATATAGATAGGAGACATTTTGTAGTTTGATGGAAGTTAGATATTGCGACAAATATAGTGAAGAAGTTCGAGAAGAATAAATAGGAAACAACGTAGTAGAGAATTGTCTTGAATGGAGATAGTGCTTATGCAGTTTCAAAAGGTGATGAAAAGCATAGTGTGAGGATTGGTAGATAACAAACATGTAGTTAAAAACTATAGGATCTATATAGATACCTATGCAAACATGTAATTAGTTCAATCTATCACTCAAAAGAGAAGGTTGAGACGTTCATATATTCATGTTATATAGAAGGTTGATTTCTAAGTTTGTATGACCATGTATTACAACCTGATAGGGGTGAAATTCTTTGGCCTTCAACTAATACATAGGTGATACATCCTCCAAAAAAAAAAGATTTATGCCCAGTAGATCGATAATTTCAAGGAGACACCAAAATTAGCTAAAGAAGCTACAAAATCCAAGCAAATTGACTCATAAATGACAAGTATAGAAATTGAGGAAATGTGGTCACAAATCCATAAAATGCAACAAAGATAACTTAACCCTATACATCAAGGCTTCTTCATAGGTATGCACACCTTGTCTTAATCATTTGAATATGGTTTTTAAACGTTGCAATAACGAATGTTTATCATTATCTTAATTAGGTTAATGGGCATCTACATAGGTATATAACCTTTCAATTTTTTATCAATTATTATAACCTTTAATAACTAATGAAATTATTTTCATTATAAAAATGGTTCGGTTGTGTAAACAAAGTTGATGACAATACTAAGTCAAGAAAGCAATATTGTAAGGAATGTATTTTTTAATCAAATTATCTTATTTTAATTTTTGGAAAATGTGGTTCTAATGTTTTTCTTTAATTTGCTAGCATGATACATCTGGACATGCTAGTAAAAAAAAGTTTCGAGAAGTTGATCCAAACACATTTAAATTATCATTTAAACTAAGGGGTTTAAGGCTCGAAGAAAACTTTAGTATTACTTCACAACAATTACAAGCTCAAGCAATCAAAAGAAGAACCTCATTAACACAATAATCACAAGAATAAGTTTTGCAGTCAAGTATAAATAAAGGAAACATTGCCAATTAACAATGTCTCTAAATTTTTTATATATGTCCCATTGGTTTTTAGGTATATGTGCTACTCACATATGTGAAATGGTGCCAAAATCTTTGTACTTATAAACAAACTGTTTATATTGGGCATATCTTTTTTCACTTGAGCAATATGAACAATTGAATCCTGAGAAACTTATACAATGTCATGCATGTTATTTGCCTTCAATTTATATAGGTTGAATTCTTCATTGTCTATTAGATTCATCTGGTAGTGTTCATTTTGCTTGATTAACTGATGCTTCATATAAGAAATAAACTTATTTGTAATAGGTGTGGGAATAAAGCTTTGAATAAAAGCTAGTTTTTCCTCTAATTCATGACCAAAAATAATTCTTATATAAATAATATAGTTGCACATTACATAATTCATATTTAATTATAATTCAATACAATTTCCCTTTAACATAGTTTAAAATAAGTATCATAACTAGAACAAATCCCATTACAATATCCACTAACATAAATTTCTTTGCTTTTTTCTCTTTTGGCAAAAAATTAATATTTTTTTATGAGCTTTATTTGTTCTTCAAATTTCGTAATTGTGCTTGTTTCAAGTTTCAACCCCCCTCTTTTAACATTTATACTTTTTCCCTTAATTTTTGAATCACTTCAATGACTCCCTCAGTAAATTTGCCATTGTACTATTTGAAAAAGTTGCATCTCCCAACCTAAAATATTTTATTTCATTATATAAACTTTAAGAATTTTTTAATCTAATAAAATTAAATTCTCTCTGGATAATTGGGGCATCAATAAAATCTTTGATTAGGATTATGATCACAAAAAATGTCCTTACTAGGAATTTTAATCCACAATAGCATAGATGATAAGGATTCCATCTGTATAGACGCCAAAGACTTTTAGCTTTAAATTGTATACTAGCATAAGGAAAAATGAATAAAGATACATATATTATATAGAGTTATAAATTAAATGGTGAATTTTAAACCCGTTAAAATGTAATGAGTATATGGTAAGAATAAGAATATGTCTAAATGCGGTAAGTGAGATGTATTTGACTTTTAATGCAAGAACCCACTCATTGAAATGTGACATATTTATGGATATCCCTTTCTATTCTTTCTTTTGCTCAATTCATATCTAAGCATATAGGTTCTGTTAAATGTTAGTTATTTGTATCAACTAAAAGCTAAAACTAAACAATGGAGATGGAATTTGATTGATCATGACTTTCCTTTGAGTCCAAAAATCATGCAAGTGGAGGCCAGGCTAATACACAAAATGACACAAATTCAATTCAACAAATTCATCCCCTTTGCTTTTCATCAAATGTTCCAAATTCTTATCCATAAGCTACAAAGTTTACAAAACTAAGACAAATTCTACATTTGCATATATATAATGATACTATAAGTGATAGGTCCTGTGAGACATTATCTAGTCTCATCCTAGTTTGGTGGGTAGTAGTTGAACCAACAAAAACAAAACACAATGACATCAAAAACAAAATAGAAAAACATTTATCCCCATGACGTAGTGCAACCCAATAAAACAAGCAATTAGGATGAATAGATAAATAAAACTAAGGCTAAACATGATGAAAGAAAAAACAAAAATACAAAACATTTGCCCCTATGTATAGTGCAGCCCAACAAAAGCAAACAACTAGGATGAATAAACAGACAAAGCACGAACTGGATTATGATAAATAAAAAAAAAGCAGGCAACAAGTAGAGTATGAAGAGACAAAAAAGAAATTGGATTATCATAGAACTGGACGATGGAGTAGGGCAATGAAAGGGTTAAGAATGAGATGTTGCGATGAAGTAGGAAGACAATGGACTTAAGGAGACAACACTTTCTAGATTAGGGATTTAGGGATTAGGGATTAGGGATTTGATTTGGGATTTTTAAGTTTTAGGGTTACTTAGTTAATAGATTATTTAGTTTATTTAATAAAATTAATTAGTTTAATTAAGATATTTATTATGTTAATTATATTTAGGGCTAAATAAGCAAATGAGACCAATATATTTTAATAATTTATTTTAAATAAATGGGTCCCGCACTACCACATAAGCATCACATGACGATATAAGACCCACAATAATATTAAAATATAATAATTTTTGTCACATAAGACTTATATCGTTACGCCTCCGTCACCTTTTCTGTTAAGATAGAGTTCAATTTAAACGTTTCCAAAATGAAAGAGTTTAATTTGAATATTCCGAAATTTTAAGGTTTACTTTGTTGGCAACGGAAAACCTTATGATCTTTTTTGTCCTTTTTGTCTTACTTTATTTGAATTTCCTTGTTTTATTTTTATTTTTATCAAATTTATTTAATTGTTAATGTT
>JANKYE010293885.1:0-13868 GCA_032467995.1 Erythroxylum dillonii
TTCTTTTCTCATAAATTTTTTCTTAATTTCATCAAATTTCCTTAAATTCCTAACTTTTCTCACCAATTTCTTTCTCATTGAAATTCATTTTAATATTTCTAATTTTCATCAAAAGTTCGGGGTCCAACAGATATCGTCTTAAAACTTCGTCTTACTTCAATTATCTTACAACTTCATCTTACTTTTATCATAAAATGTTTTAAAAACTAGAACATCGCCACTTATAAAGATTATAAATTTTTACTCAAATGTCCAAATTTTTCATACTATATACCGTCTACAACTCCCAAGAACGCATCTTTACCAACATCTATCCAGATTACGCTTTTGTTGAAGGTTTTGCAAGGGTCGATGTCAACGCATATCAAGAGTGCTCTAGGATAAGTTACCAACTGTAACTTAATCTAAATGGAACCTGGAATACTAGACATGCTACTCTCAACAAAGGAATGCAACTAGAAGGATCCAACCATCAATGTTCGCGAGAATGGATTCCTCGTCAAGTAAGTTTGGAGGGTGTGGACACACTTGCACAAATTCGGGTAACGGCTACGTGTCAGACGGCTAATCACATAACATAACCAAACTTCGTCTTACTTCGATCGTCTTAAAACTTCGTCTTACTTCTATCTTCTTAAAACTTCGTCTTACTTATATCGTCTTAAAACTTCGTCTTACTTCTATCGTTTTAAAACTTCGTCTTACTTTTATCATGAAATGTTTTATCGTCTCAAAACTTTGTCTTACTTCTATTGTCTTCAAACTTCGTATTTTTTACACTCAGTGAACATTTTCCACATCACTACCACCAATCTTGTTTCTATTATTATTAAAGAAACATGATAATTATTAATAAAAACATTACACGGAAAAACTTTGGCGTTTTACAAATTACAGGGTAATTATGGCTACAATTTTAATTAAAAATCAATGCGAACTCATTCAATTGAAGTCCGTCACGCTAAACTCGATTACTACGTCTAAGATTGTTGCATCGGCTCCCACCAACTACCAAATCGAATCCGAAAAAGATGTTAATGAACTCCTCCAATTGCTCACCATTCAGTTGTTGTCTATCAGTCATCTTCAGGCAAAATTCCACTTACACCATTGCTAAATACTGCGATTTGATTGTTGGTATTGCAAAGAGATGACGTCGTGGTACTAAATCTTTCATCTTTCCTTGCAGCAAAGCTACAATTACTATGAACAATGGTGTAAGAGGAATTTTCCCCGAAGGTTTATTGTTCAGCCCATGCAACAATCTTACAGGTAGCAATCTTCGCACCTCGTCTTATTTTTCTCTTCACGCTTCGTCTGATTTTTTCCATCTCCGCTTCGTCTTACTTTTGCGAACATCAATTTATAACGAATTGAGTGATCCTTATTTGAAGAAACCACTCGGAAACGAACCGCCATCCCTTGATGTTATTTCCAAGTCACATTAAATTTCATTTATAAATTGCGTAATCCTTCTTGGAGTAAATAAATTGGAGAGAGGTGCGATTTTCAATCGTTCGATATTTCTTCTCGCCGTCTCAATCTGTATCTTTACTTTACAAATTATATACCTTACAGATCCACTTCTATTTAACCTATTTAATGTAGCAGTCGTCAATTAACACAAACCAATTTATTCTTGAAAGAAACATGATAATTACTTATAAAAACATTACACGGAAAAAGTTTGGCGTTTTACAATTACAAGGCGAGATGTTTCAATCTTTATATAAAAACCAAAAACGAATTATTGAAGTAGTCTTAAGCTGTGGAGAAGTAGGGATTCGTCATAAGTTCTGACTTGAAGTCGATAGCAATAATACTCTCTGGCAGTTACTAGACCATGTTTAGAGTGTGTTTCTTGAGTAACTGGTAATAGTAAGAAAAAATGATAAATTAATCTGTGTAATTAGATAATATTTGGGAAATAAGGAAATAACTAGACAACTAACCTATTTTTTCGAGAGCGAATAATTCAGCTTGTTCAGTAAAAATGCAGAAAGGAGGAGTGCTTGTTTCATCAGAAAGATTGGCACTGTTTGCCTGTGGAATTAACCGCTTAATACCATGATACCATCCCGATTCGCCCCGCAGAATTCCAAGTCACATTAAATTTCATTTATAAATTGCGTAATCCTTCTTGAAGTAAACGAATTGGAGAGAGGTGCGATTTTTGGTCGTTCGATATTTCTTCTCGCCGTCTTATTCCATATCTTTACTTTATAGATTATATACCTTACAGATCCACTTCTATTTAACCTATTTAATGTAGCAGTCATCATTTAATACAATGCAATTTATTCTTGAAAACCCAACGTTCAGATGTCTTCCTCTTGTCTATACATGTAAACTTTTTTTATGTTTCTCTAGCAAAATCACTTCCTTTTCACTGTATCATCTTGGAATTCTTCCCCTCATTTAATGCAGCGCAATGATCCATTTTAGCCTCGATTATTCAAAAGTTGCTAATAAGTCACATCGAAATTTCTTCCTTACCAGACGGTCCGCTAAACTTCTATTGTCTTAAAACTTCGTCTTACTTATCTCGTCTTAAAACTTCGTCTTACTTCTATCATTTTAAAACTTTGCCTTACTTTTATCGTGAAACGTTTTATCCTCTCAAAACTCTATCTTACTTCTATCGTCTTAAAACTTCGTGTGACTTCTATCGTCTTAAAACTTCGTGTGACTTCTATCGTCTTAAAACTTCGTCATACTTTTATCGTCTTAGTTTCCTACTAGAACATCCCCACTTATAAAGATCATAACTTTTTATTCATATGTTCAAATTAATTATGGTTACAATTCTAATTACAAATCAATACGAACTCTTCAATTGAAGTCCGTTACGCTAAACTCGATTACTACCTCTAAGATTGTTGTATCGGATCCTACCAACTACCAGATCGAAACCACCAAAGATGCTCATAAACTCCTCCAACAGCTCAGCATTCAGTTACTGTATATCATTCACCTTCAAGGATAATTCCATTTACACCATTGTTAAAGACTATGATTTGATTATTGGTATTGCAAAGAGATGTCGTCATGGTACTAAATCTTTCATCTTTCCTTGCGGCAAAGCTACAATTACTATGAAGAATGTTGGTTGAGTTCAGATGATCAAATCACAGTCTTTAACAATAGTGTAATAGGAATTTTCCCCGAAGGCTTATTGGTCAGCCCATGCAACAATCTTACAGGTAGCAATCAAGTTCAGCATGATGCTTGTCTCCGCACTTCATCTGATTTTTGCTTATCCTCTTCGCCTGATTTTTGCTTCTCCGCTTTGTCTTACTTTTGCGAACATCAATTTAAAATGAATTCAGTGATCCTTATCCGAAGAAACCACTCAGAAACGAACCGCCATCCCCTTGATGTCATTTCCAAGTCACATTAAATTTCATTCATAAAGTGCGTAATCCTTCTTGGAGTAAATGAATTAGAGACAGGTGCGATTTTTGGTCGTTCGATATTTCTTCTCGCCGTTTCATTCTGTATCTTTACTTTACAGATTATATACCTTACAGATCCACTTCTATTTAACCTATTTAATGTAGCAGTCATCATTTAATACAACGCAATTTATTCTTAAAAACCCAACATTCAGATGTCTTCCTCTTGTCTACACATGTAAACTTTTTTTTACGTTTCTTTAGAAAAATCACTTCTGTTTCACTGTATCATCTTGGAATTCTGCCCCTCATTTAATGCAACGCAATGATCCATTTTAGCCTCGATTATTCAAAAGTTGCTAATAAGTCACATCGAAATTTCTTCCCTACCAGATGGTTCGCTAACCCCTGTGTATTGAAACTTCTAAACTTTTCTCCTCTGACTTCAATCAAACATTTTCTCCCTCCAAACTTAACTTCTCTCAACTGCCCTCTTCTTTTGCCTTCTTCTTGTTTTTTTTTTGTTGAAATCCAACTGAAAACTTCATTAATGACAATTGTTCGCTGCTAAAGCTGACACAATACAATCAGGAAACGATAAATCCCAATAAACAAGACCTGTCATAGAACTAGCATTTCTCGCAAGATTGTGAGCTGCACAGTTCGCAGATCTTTTACAATAACCAAAATGAACATCATTAATGGAATGACAAAGAAATAAGCAATCATTAACAATAAAATCAACTTCTGACCGATTGCGACTATTTGAAAGAAGACTTTGAATAACCAATTGTGAGTCTGATTCTATAATAACTGAGTGTAACTTTTGTTTTTTAACCCAACTTAAAGCTTCACGAATCCCCATAGCCTCTGCTGTCGACGGATCCAAAATCCCCGAAAATATATTACTTCCCGCTGCTAGGCAATCGTCGTTACTGTTCCTAACAACAAAACTAGTGCCAGTCTTCCTTGCCTCTTTGAAAATAGCTGCATCTGTATTGATTTTAATGAATCCAACTGGTGGTTTCTGCCACACAATAGGAGTCACTCTAACATTACGTCCACTTGCAGAAAGGCCCCTCCTAGCATTATTCCAATTCCTCAACATCGAGCGAGCCAGAAACAAAGTAGCTTGAGTGGAATGTTGAAGCCCCTTCCAAACCAAATCATTCCTATTCTTCCACAATGCCCAACATATAGATATAACCAAACACTGATCATCATTAGAATAGTTATGTGCAACAAAAGAAAACCAATCAGGTAAGACAACAGAGATGAGATGGAAAAAACCCAGCTGTGAAAGAGACCACACCTCCCTAGCACGACAGCACTCGAATAAGATATGTGAGACCGATTCAGACCCAATACCACAAATAGGACACAAAGATGAAATATCCACTCCTTTATGTACTAGAATAGCACGTACTGGCAAACAAGCATTTAACGAACGCCAAAAGAAATTTTTTATCTTAGCCGGAATGTTCAAAGACCAAAACTGCTTCCAAATAGGAGAAGGAAGGATCTGATTCAAACCTGGAGGGGCGTTGTGAATATGACGATAAGCACTTTTAACGGAGTATACGCCTTTCCTATCTAAAACCCAAACCCAATCATCAATATTTCGATTTAAGCTCAGTGGAATCTGGAGAATCAAATCTCTATCTCGCTCGTTAAATACATCAGATCCTATACAAACAAACAGTGAAATCCTCCATTCCAGAAAGATAAAAACAGTGAAAGTTACGTCTTCTATTTCAACAAACAAACAACAACTGTTCATATTAGTGAGCCATTCTTTTCTCCATAACATTTTTTCCAATGTTTTATATTTATTATTTCAATAAAATCGTTTCTTTATCTCCTGCTTATTACATTTTTTCCCCGTCTTATCATGCTGACTACATTTACACTCCTTTTTTCAAAAGGTTCCGTCCTTATTCTTTGGTGCATTCTTCCACTGCTGAGGTATGATTATAATTATTTTTTCTCAATTGTTCTTGACTCATTCAAGTTTTTACCGTGTATATGTATTAGAACAAAAAATCTTAACTGGTCAATAAAGTTACACAAAAGATATTTGAAGAATGCCATAAAAGATACATACGATTTTTTCCCATTTTTTTATATTTATAGCTTCAAAAAATTTGTTTCTTTATCTCTTGCTCATTACATTTATCTACACTCCACTTTTTTAATGTTCCCTCCTCGTTATCTGGTGCATTCTTCCACTGCCAAGGTATGATCATATTTATTTTTTCTCTATTCTTCCTGAATCATATGACATATTTCCAAATATCTTAAACGAAATTAAACAATATAGAATTGTCATCAATAAAGTTACGAAATAATTTTGTCATTTATACACTAATTTGTTTATTTTAATTGCATATATGAATTCCAGCTATTTCGAACATAAAAGATATTTGAAAATGCCATAAAAGAGACATACGATCGTCAAAATGAGCTAGATAAATTACTTATTAGATACCATTCACGAAATAAAAAAGCACATAATAGTTCACATGCTCATCGCTATATCGAGATGTTTGAAACTGCTCAAATGATAGACACTGCCAACAATCTAAAACGGGTAGCCATCCAGATGAGAAAATTGTATGAGAGACAAATTAAAAAGCTTATAGATTAAGCTATCTTTAAAATATTACGTAATCAAAAAAAAATTCCCGTTTCAATTTCAATTAAATGTATTGGGCATTTTTACTGCGCATTTGCGTAGGATTACTCTGCTAGTTAATACTATATTATTGAGTTTGGCTCCTTTGTTGTCCCATATTGGTTGGGGACAAAAATTGAGGCAAGATTGTTACTTATATAAGGGGGTTACTACCTCCTTGTTTAATGCACCAAACAAAGTCAAAGATTTGTATGACAAATTTGACTCTAGTTAAATTCCTCCTTTGAGATGAGAGTTGGAGAGTTTGTCTTGGGTATTTCTTTGTGGGTGTGTTGGTGTATTAAGGGATTGGTTGAGAGGAAAAATTGTGTAATTGTAAAGATTTTTCACATCGTGGATTGTCTTCTTGTTGCCCGTGGTTTTTCTCCGATTTGAGAGTTTCCACGTAAATTCTCTTGTGTTATTATTTTCTGATATTTTTGTCTATCAAATATCCTTGGGTGTAGGTTTGGGAGTTCTAAATTCCTAACATGTATTAGTGATTTTCAACGCCAGCTATATAGTCATTCTAAAGTATATGACTGTAGCGTAAATCGTGCAAGGCACAACCTTTGGCACAAGCCAATAAAGCTTTGGTCCATTTTGGCAGAGAACTCTATCAAGGGCCTTAACAAGTCATAAATTTGAATCTCTAAAAACTCACTATGAGACTTCATATTAGTCGGCATGAATGATAATTCATAATCGTACTGACATTGTGTTTGGTATCAGTAAATATTAAATACTAAAAATTATAAAGCAAGAAGAGAAACAGAGAAGTAGCGAGAAGTAAGAGCGAGATAAGGTGGCGCAATCATCTGATTATACTTCAGTGCAACTCAACTATATTCAGTAAGCGTTTAGCTCAGTCTTGACATCCTCTTCCAGATTGTTTGGGCCAATAAAGGCAGCCCCCCAATCCGAAGGGGAACCAGCCGAAAAGAGGTTGTAAGCGGAAACGGGACGACGAACCGTCGAGTGGTCCCTCGTTGTCATATAGTGCAGTGGTCGCAGGTTCTAGGACGGAACGCATCACCAAGGGCGAACAGCACTGGCCAACTGAATCACCGATTGAGCTTAGAGAGGGCGACGTCGAACTCCTGGTTGAAGAGCTTAGCAGGGGCATCAAACTATCCCAACCTTCAAAGAAAAATTGGATCACCAGTGGTTTAAGGCAATGGTTGTTAAATTACTGGGGCGTAGGATTGGCTTTCAAGCCCTCAATTCACATCTACGAGCATTATGGAAGTTGTCAGGGCCCCTAAAAATAGTTGATATGGAGAATGACTTCTTCCTCGTGCGCTTCATGGAAGATGTTGATTACCTCCACACATTGACGGACGGACCTTGGCTCATTTATGGCCAAGCTCTCTCAGTACAACGATGGGTGCCCATATTTTGTCCGCACCATGGCGAAGTTGCTCGAGCTGTCACTTGGATTCGAGTTCCGGCATTACCCATCGCCCAATACCACTCTGCGTTTCTAACGGCGGTGGGCAATATAGTGGGTTCAACAGTGAGAATTGATGAACAAACGTTGCTAGCTCATCGAGGGCATTATACGCGCATCACTGTTGATGTGGATCTCAACCAATCGCTCACAACAACTGTTGACCTCGACAGTGAGCTGCTCCTTGTGGAGTATGAGGGACTACCTCAACTCTGCTACGCTTGTGGCAAGGTGGGACATGCGATGGCAAGCTACCCCCAGCGAAAACACGGCGTTGAGGCAAGCACACCACCAGCTCCAGGCCAGGTAGTGACGGCTGATCCGTCAACGCAACCCACCGGAGGGGAACCGGTATGATCCTCTCCGACTGCTCCAGTCCCGGCCAGCAACACCTATGGTCCGTGGGTTCAAGTCCAGAGGAAACCCAGGCCCTCCCCCGAACGGCTACAACAGCCGACCAGTCCTTCCTCCTCATGTCCATCAGCTTTGGGCAGGTGGCATAGGTCAGTTCAGAAGATGGGAACACGATTTTCTGTTCTGACAGACAACGTCACAGTGGAGGCGGTAGAGACGGTAGGCATTAATATGGAGAAGGCCCCACCTAATCACTACGCAAGCCTTGGTACTCGCATGCCTATGAAGGAACTTTTGGGCTCCAACAGGCCCAATGCCCAAGGATTGATTTTCCAGGCTGCTGGGCCCAAACCTCCAGATCGAAAAAGGCCCAACGGACAGAAGGACCTTCCTAACCGTTTCGTCCCCAACGAAGGCTCTCGAGTCAATTCCTCCTCGGAAAAAACTCCAAAGTCCACACCCCAAATCCAACTCCAACCCACCAAGGCCGACAAAGATATAGTTATCATCATCCCCTAGCACACAGAAATGATCTACGATTCGCAGGTGTTGACCGCCGACAAAGCTACCATTGAGGAGCGGCCGCAGCTAATGGAAGGGGTTGAGTCACTAGAGGACCACACCAGACTGAAGGAACATCCCACCCCTCTGCACATGGAACACCCCCCCCCCCCCGACATCCAGCGAGAGGAACCTACAGCGGTCCCTTTGTTACAAAGTATGAGTCAAGAAGAGAGGGCCCTCCAACCCCGAGTTGTTGAGCACAAGGACGCTCCAATAGGAGGTACCGAATCCGCTTAATTCTCTTTTATGTCGATTTTACTTTGGAATTGTCAAGGGCCAGGGAGTTCTAGGTTTAAAACTATCATGCGTAGTTACCTGAGGCAGGCTAAGCCAGATATCCTAGTGTTACTAGAACCGAGACTTAGTGGCACTAGAGCATAGGGTTTAATTAGTTCGCAAGGGTTTGATTACTCCAACAGAGTGGAAGTTGCCGAGTTTGCAGGTGGGATTTGGATGCTGTGTAAGGAGACTTTTGCAGTGTCCGTCGTCATAGCCTACCAGCAATTTATCCATGCCTCTGTTCAGTACACTTCGTACTCGTTCGACTTCACCGCCATTTATACCAGCTCGCAATCTTCCTCACAAAAGTATCTATGGCTGGCTCTTCACTGGATCAGGCGATCTATGAGTAAACCTTGGCTAATAGGTGGGGATTTTAATGCGAAGCTCGAACTTTCTGATAAGCAGGGAGGGACCACCACCTTGAGAATCATGAATAGACACTTTCAGGAATGGGTTCATGAGAGTTGCTTACATGATCTTGGCTATGTAGGGTCCAAATTTACGTGGCGTCGAGGCATGGTCCAAGCTCGATTGGATCGAGTTTTTGGATCGAAAGAATGGCTCCACACTTTTCCTGATACTGTTAACAATCACTTACCCTTCCTAGGCTCTGACACTTACTCAGTCAGTGCTTTCGGCTCTCCCAGGTTTCACTATGCAAATTGTGCGCCTACCGCGACAGCTTTTTGATGACTTGGAACGGCTAATGCGAAATTTCAAATGGAATTCCACGGATCCGTATAGGAAAGTTTCCCTGGTCAATTGGCAGTCAGTGTGTCAACCTAAAAAGGCGGGAGGCTTGGGAATTAAGTGCATTCATGCGTACAATGATGCCTTTTTAACCAAGATGGGTTAGGTTCTGATTACCCAGTCTACAGACTTATGGGTCCGGTTTCTACGGGCTAAATACAGGGTAGACCCGCACTCCATCCCTCCTACTCTGAATAAGATCGGGGCCTCGAGCTTTTGGTGGGGACTTGCAGCAACTTGGTCGTTTGTCCGCCAAGGTCTTCACTGGCAGCTGGGTGATGGTCGGCACATTCGGTTCTGGCTAGATTCTTGGTTACCCAATTGGGGGCCCCTTTTTACGGTCGTGACCTTCCCAATACTCGATAGAGATCTGGCCACGGTTATTGCCGATATGAAGACTAAGGACGGCCATTGGAAGTCGGATCGATTCCAACACTACCTTCCATCGACCATTTGTCTCGCCATAGTGGGGATAACCCCCTCTACACTTCATTCAGAGGGTGATTCAATTCGTTGGGGTCTTACTATGCATGATAGATTTACTGTGGCATCTGCCTACACATTAATCACAGGTCACAATCCGGCAGGGTCGCCCAACAATTGGGATGCCATTTGGAGATGGCTAGGGCCCCAGCGGATTCGATTTTTCCTCTGGCTTATGGCAAAGCAAAAGCTTTTAACAAACAAGCACTGGGTGGAGCGTCATATTGCAACAGATAACAGTTGCCAAGTCTGTGGCCAAGTCGAATCCATCGTGAATAGACACTCAGGAATGGGTTCACGAGAGTTGCTTACATGATCTGGGCTATGTAGGGTCCAAATTTATGTGGCGTTGAGACATGGTCCAAGCTCGATTAGGTTGAGTTTTTGGATCGACATAATGGCTCCACACTTTTCCTCATACTGTTAACAATCACTTACCCTTCCTAGGCTCCGACCATAGACCATTGTGGATCCAGTTTCATCAGCCATGTTCGACTCGTCTCCGAGCTCCTCCTTTTAGATTTCAAAATGCCTGGCTGGCGCATCTGATTTTTGACAAGGAGGTAGCTACTCATTGGCTGTCGGTCGAGGAGTCAATAAGTAAAGCGCTCGCCCGGTTCTCTCAATAGCTCACCAGTTAGAACTAGTCTGATTTTGGTAATATCTTCCATTGGAAGAAAAGGCTGCTCGCTCATCTTCAAGGAATCCAGAGAGCCCTGTCTGCAGATCCTTCGGATTCTTGGATCGACTTAGAATATCAACTTAGCGGGAATTTGATGCAGGTGTTGTGTGAAGAAGAAATTTACTGGCATCAGAAAGCCCGATGTGATTGGATTTCGAAGGGGGACAGGAATATCAAGTTTTACCATACTTTTTCCCTTACCAAACGGCAGCAGCTGAAGATCGAGAGTATCCGCGACTCCCGAGGGATCCTCGTCTCGGACCAAGGGCATCTAAGCAGGCTTGCCTAAGATTACTTTGCCACCCTTTACACGCAAAAGGTCGACCCTCAACCCCGAGTTCTGATGTCCGAGGCTTCCCCCCTTCCAGCAGACAACATCAAAGATTTAGCCATGCCCTTCCATCCGACCGAGATCGAGAATGCGGTCTTCGGTATGAATCTGAATGAAGCCTTTCGGTTGGATGACTTTAATGCCCTCTTCTTTCAAAAACAATGGAGTAGGGTCGGCCCTAAAGTTACGGAATACATCAGTCCATGTTCTCGCAGAGCCGTTGGGAAAAGGATCTTATCTAAACCCTCCTGGTTCTAATTCCTAAAAACCCTTCCCTAACTGGCTTCCATCAGTTACGTCCAATAAGCCTCTGCAACGTGCTGTATAAAATCCTCGCTAAAGTCATTGTTAACCGCTTGAAACAACTTATGGGTTTTCTGGTCCAGGAAACCCAAAGCAGTTTCATTCTGGGTCGACACATCACTAATAATATCGTCCTTGCCCAAGAAGTTATCCACTCGATGAATCAGAAGAAAGGGAGAACCGGGTTTTTAGCAATCAAAGTGGATCTAAAAAAGGCGTATGACTGACTCTGGTGGGATTTTATCCAACGCACTCTCGAGGATATTGAGTTTCCGGTTCAGTTAACCTAGCTCATTATGCAGTGCGTCACCACAGTGACTATGCAAGTGGCGTGGCAGGGCACAGTAACCGATTCGTTTAGTCCTTCACGTGGGCTTCAGCAGGGCGACCCCCTCTCCCCGTATCTTTTCGTCCTATGCATAGAGAGCTTAGGATATCTCATCTCTAGAGCTGTGGGTCACGGGCGCTGGAGGCCGATCCGTTTAAGCCCTACCGGGCCTCCTCTATCTCACCTCTTCTTTGCTAACAACCTAGTCTTGTTTGCTGAAGCATCAGCCTCCCAAACTCAAGTTATCAGGGAGACGTTGGAGGCTTTTTGCCAAGCGTTAGGACAGAAGGTTAACACTGATAAAACAAAGATCTTTTTCTCCAAGACTGTACCGACGACGACAGCGTGCCATTTAGTGCAAAGCCTTCATATTACGCGAACCCCTAATCTGGTCAAATATCTCGGCGTCTCTCTGCTTCATAAACGCACCACGCGGCACACATATCAGCACATTCTTGATAATGCCCAAAGGAAACTTACAAGTTGGCGTGCCAAACAGTTGTCGCTTGCGGGGCACACAACACATACTTAGTCAGTGCTTTCGGCTCTCCCAGGTTTCACTATGCAAACTGTGCGTCTGTCGCGACAGCTTTGTGATGACTTGGAACGGCTTATGTGAAATTTCATCTGGAATTCTACGGATGCATATAGGAAAGTTTCCCTAGTCAATTGGCAGTCAGCGTGTCAACCTAATGCATTAGTGCGTACAATGATGCCTTTTTAACCAAGATGGGTTGGGTTCTGATTACCCAATCTATAGATTTATGGGTCTGGGTTCTACGGGCTAAATATAGGGTAGACCCGCACTCCATCCCTCCTACTCTGAACAAGATCGGGGCCTCGAGCTTTTGGTGGGGAGTTGCAGCGACTTGGCCGTTTGTCCACCAAGGTCTTCACTGGCAGTTGGGTGATGGTCGACGCATTCGATTCTGGCTAGATTCTTGGTTACCCGATTGGGGGCCCCTTCTTACGGTCGCAACCTCCCCAATACCTGATAGAGATCTGGACGTGGTTATTGCCGACTTGAGGACTGAGGATGGCCATTGGAAGTGGGATCGGTTCCAACACTACCTTCCATCGACCATTTGTCTTGCCACAGTAGGGATAACCCCCTCTACATTTCATTCAGAGGGTGATTCAATTCGCTAGTGTAACACCTCATTCCCAACTGACATATGCACGTGTGCCCATCGGATACATATGTACATGCCTGTTAGAAATGACATGTTAATTATCTTATCTTCACTGTATATAACTGACATATGCACGTGTGCCCATCAGATACACATGTACATGCCTGTTAGAAATGACATGTTAACTATCTTATCTTCACTGTACATAACATGGCATCATTCACTAAACTAACAATAAAACATTTTTCTTTTGTTAAAATGTTATCACATCAGCCAAACTCCATAATTTACATCATTTCATATAACACAATACATCCAAGGTTTACAACATTATCCTATGAGCTTAAACAAGTCAATACACACCAAGTACAATAAACATGAAAATAAAAAGCTAAGTCTTCAATCTTAGCTGACCGACCTTTGAGCCAAATCTGACTATAACAGTTGCACAAAATATGCTACTACGGAGTCTTAGAAGCTAGGTCGTCTCACTCCCGAACCTAAAAAGCAACGGTGCAATTTTGATGAGTTTTGCAAACTCAATAGAGTAACCATCCTCATGGTTCACTCATAACATAAAACGAGATCACTTATAGCATGTAATCATACAGCTTAACTCCATTTAACAAGTATCAAATACTATCACAGATAAATCATTTCTCAGATACACAGTTTAATCATATAACAAAATTTATACAACTTTGCAAATCATTCAATGAATTCAAATTATATGCAGATGCGACATGTATGAGACTCACATTCATTTTTATTTTGTTGTGACTGTGTGCTTTTACAGTATCCCGAATTATCGGGCTCAGTCAGTCAGTCGGTGACTCATTGATCACAACGAGCCATAGGCCCGAACCACATATACGGGAGCTTAAAGCTCATATCAGTAACAGTATCAATAGCCACATAAGTCACAACTCCTTTATATTACATGCATTGGAATGAAGTGGATGCCACAATTCAGTGATCAATTCAATCACTTTCATTTGCATGTAATATAACAGTATATTAATTACAGTAACAGTCACAGTAGCAGTGTCATCGAACTAGGTCCGGCATTCAACCTTTCAGTTGAGAATCAGAAAATCATTTAGGCAAACGCATTTACATTCAAGTAGCACTTCCAATAT
>JANKYE010294090.1:0-13867 GCA_032467995.1 Erythroxylum dillonii
CGTGGAGTATAGTGGTGTTTATCTGTAGCTCTCTCTTATTGTAGGATAGGTACCGGAGTGACCTACGGGCGTTCCGGTGGATACTCTACGGTAAGGGAGTGCTACACTAAACATATGAAAATTAGATACTTTGGTGTTAAAGAAGAAGTTCTTAAACAAAGAGTATAAATTATACATATTAGCACAACTATTATTATTATAGATCCATTAATAAAAGGATTATTACTAAAGACATTTAATGAACATGTTAAAAAAAAGAGAGTTACCAGGTTATATGGTCGAACAAAAAATTATTGTTTATGTATTTTATGTATTTAACACCCTAAGCTCATTTGTGTATTATTCATGGTATTTAGGTATCCTATTATTTATTATCAATATATATACATGAATGGTTATATGAATTTTTATAAGATTTGTCTTTTACATAGACTTATTATTGAAGCATTAAGATATATCTCATTATAAATCATATTAAATATTAAACTAGTTTTGTGATACTGATACATAAAAGAGAGTATGTCATATTAAAAGATGTATAAATGTTACAACTCTCTATTTTTTACTTAATTATGATTAATGTTGTGACAGAGAAAAGGATTAAGCTTTATTATATGCATATTATGTTATATTATTAAATATAATATGTCATATGGTCAAGCAGGAGATTGTTAGATAGTTTTATTAAATGACCTATATCTTGTAGTTTATTAATCCATTAGTTTTAAGTCTTATTAGTTACATGAAAGAAGATAATTGTTAAATAAAATAATTTTTAATTTTTATATGATAAAGCATGAAATAAAAGAAAAACAGTTAAAATGTGTCGTTTAAGTTTTAATAACTCCCTTCTCCCTTTGCCAATTTAAGTTGAGTTTTATTCCATTATAAACCCTATGAAAAAGAAGAAGTCAATAGAAAGAAAATCAAAATCTATTTTATCCAAAATTTATCTTGATTAAACTTTTAAAATATTATATTTATCATATTGTTTTTATAAAATTATTAAATTCTGAAATCTGAAGAATTACAGATTTAAAATTTTACAATATTACATATCTAAAGATTATATTTTATTGTCACAAATTAACTATACTAATTGAAAATTTATGTTTTATTGGAAAAAGAAGAAAAAGAAATATAATTATCTATATATATATGTTTTAAATTTACAAAACAACCTTACATGTATTAGAAGTACCAAGTATAAGCACGTTATCTAAGATATTTATTTCGTCATAAAAGATATATATTTAAAAGTGCAAAGAATTATCTTAGAGGTCAATCAAGCACAAAACGAACCGTTTCCTAACCCGAATCGACGTCGCTTCCCTTTACGAAAGAATTTAATAAGGTCAAAGATAGACTATGCCGCTTGACACATTATCCCTACCATGTGTATCCACAATCAAAGGCATTTTGAAGGTTTTCCACGAAATTTATATAGAAATAAAAGGTTATTTTGGGAAATTTGTGGCACTATAAAAATGCACTGGGATTTGCCTTCCGTTCCGGCTTCAAAAGAGTCTGAAAATTAGGGGCGAGCGGAGCAGAGGAGTTTTCGTTATCCATTTAACTTTCTCCGTCTACAAATCATCAGGCTATAATTATATCCCCAAAGCTTCATCGGACGAGTTTAGGGTTTTTGCCAATCTCTGTTCTTAAAATTGTTGAAGCCATGTTTTCCGATTCTATCAACCCCAACGCTGTCATTCGTTGTGCTGCCAAAGATTCCGGCAAGAAGAAGAGGGTACGTTTCTTTTCTCTTGATTTTCTTTCCGATGAGATTTTATACCTTGGTAAACATTTGGTTTCTTTATATTTCTTTGTGGAATTTATTCATGGATTGTGTGTTGTGCTTTTTTTTTTATATAATTATTTTGGGGACTTTTAGACGCATCGTTCCGCAAGATTGAAGCGGCACAAGCGTGACGCTCGTCGTGAACAATGGCTTTCTCAAGGTGCTTATTCTCGATCTTCCATCTCTCTCGGTGTGGTCGTTTTAGCGTATACATACATGGTTACGTGCGTTTGTTCTTTTGAACAATGATCTGTCTTGCATTTCTTTAAACTTATATAGTGTTTTATTTCATTCCATCTCTCTTAAATTCTTTGTATCATTTCAGGTGCCGTTAAGCAAAAGGGATGCAAGGACGACGCAAGTGGGCCGCGCTCTTCACCGCCGGCGTGCAATGTTGAGAGAAAGAATTTGGAGACCGGCAGAAAAGGCGAAGAAGAGAATGACAATGGACCGACCCATCGTGATTTTGATTCAGATTCCAATAGCCCTACTGGAAGTAGTGTTCTTGGCAGTACTGATGCTGGTACCACTTTTACTGGTTCTAGCAGCAGTAGTAGCAGCAGTGCTGGTTGTTGCTCTGGAAACAGCACCGAAGATGAGGAAGGTGTGGGTGATGATAATTGCTTGGAGGATTGGGAGGCTATGGCTGACGCTTTAGCTTCTGCAGATGAAAGCAAACAAGAGAGTCAAAATGATGGACAGTGTTCTGAAGGATCAGAGTCCTCTGGAGAGCAGCATGAACCTGTTATGCAGGTGCAGTCTAGTTACTGTAATGTTGGTTTTACTTGGGAGCATGTAAAGCAAGAGTGCCCGAGAACAGTACCACTGGGACTTGCCCATGGTAATAGAAGGGCGTGGAGGCCTGATGATGAGTTCCGTCCACAGAGTCTGCCAAATTTGTCCAAGCAGCGGAGCTTCCCTAATACAGAGAGGCATTATGGACAGGGAGGGCTACCATGGGTCTGTTCAAGTGCTGCTAATGTGCCCTCTTCTTGTCCTATATGTTATGAGGATTTGGATGTGACAGATACGAGCTTCCTGCCTTGTTTATGTGGTTTTCGGCTGTGCCTCTTCTGCCATAAGAGAATTCTTGAGGATGATGGGCGCTGTCCAGGCTGCAGGAAGCCATATAAGCGTGACCTTGTTGAGGCAGAGGCGAGTGTTCCGGGAGACTGTCTGAACTTTAGGTTGGCTCGTTCTTGTAGCATGATTACCAGGTCTTAGGATGAAAAATCTGTCCTTTGGCTAACGATGTACTGTGGGTCCTTGTGAGTCTTGTGTGTTCTATTTAGTCTTAGACTCTCATTTTAGAGAACTTTTTAGATGTGGTATAGATGGTTATCTCTTCTGGCATCCAGGGTTGAGCTTCCTCTCCTTCAATGAGTCATGGTTCTTATCTATATGGTGCTTATGCTGATGTAGAGAACTGGTGCTTGGTATGTGAATATATAAGGCGGGTACAGAAATGCAATACATTAAAGTTCATACGATATGTTGTTTATATACCTTTGTTTCATTCCACTGCATTACCTTGACAATTTATCTACTAGTGAGTTAAATAATTAAGCAACATTTCGTTTAGCATCCTTATAAATTTCATGAATTGTATTAATGGAATATTTCAGATTTACATTTCTTGGGTCCAAGTACTTAAATGATTGTGTTCAGAAAAGAGGATGTGGTTGATGGGTAGAACAAATAACAAGGATACCATCTTTGGCCCTTACTTGCACAAAAATACTGAGAGAAATTCTTGGAGGATGAAATGTAGATGGTCAGAGGATATTATCTGTGCATAAGACAGCAGCCAGTTATTGCCTTTCATGATGATTGATAGCTTAAGTATCAAATGAGTTGCTGCATTGTTCCTCATTCCGTCCTCCTTAAGATTTTGTTTGTTTGGTATGTTCAGCATAAAATCTTTGATCATTTATTTTACCATGTTTGAGGCTTGTTCAATTACAGTTGTTATCTGAATAATTGAACTGAGGTTAGCCTTAACATCTGTTTATTTCCAGTGAAGTTTCTCATTATTATTTACAGATCTCTTTGTCCTTCTCTTTAAGTTCTCTTGCATCAAACAATTGGATAAGAGTTTTCGGTGTCCACTTTCTGAACCCGGGGACTAGCTTTGAATTCCTATGATTCTGGAGTCACGAATTTCATGGCCTCTACATATCGGCGAACATTATATGTTTCTTCCCTTGTGTTAAAAAGGCAATTCTAAACCATTGCTATCTGTTTATTATTTGTGTTGTGGTAAGGGAATGTTACTTGGTTTAAAATATGGCATGTAGGTATGTGCTTAGCAGGTGGGGTTATAATTGTTGTGTAACGGTGCCCTTACTATGTTAAAAGCGTAGACGTTTGCACATGATATCCATGGTTCTGTCAGTTTACAAGAATACCAAGACTTTCTTAGTCCTGTGGCTTTTTCTTGAGCTTATCTTGTAGAGGTCCAATCAGTCATAATACATGAACTTGATACAATTTTTGCGAAACTAGCCTCCTGCAAATGCTTGAAAAATCCTTGAATGGAAAGGTGCTTGGCAATTTGGAAAGGAAATCCAGAATCTGTTTCAAAAGGAAGATTTGGCAATCAGCATAATTGTGAGTTAAATCTTTATGACAGCTTCTAACGGAAAGGCTGTTTTGAATTTTTGAATACCAATGCTTCAGGATTGATCTATTTGGATGTGGTAAATGAGTAGCTGTTGACCAAACTACTTGTTTACTTATTATTCTTTCTTGTTTGTCGTCAACTGCTCTGTTTTCTTCTATCTGTTATCCCAATCTGTCTAACATGAATATCTTTGTGACTGACTCATGCACTTCTATTTTTTATTGTGGTTCGGGCTGGACTTTCAGCTTAGGAGGATGTGGATGTGAAGAAAAGACAAGGAAATGTTATGCTTAAGGTCGATGCGTTGGTGTACAATTTTTCTTTTTGATGTGCCTATGATTAGTTTTAGTAGAGCAATGAGGTATAGCTGTTGCTTTTGTCAATTCCTTGGAGGAATGGACTTCTTACTCTTAGTATATACTTTTGCCTATGATAAGTTTTAGTAGAGCAATGATGTATAGCTATTGCCCAATTCCTTAAGGAATGAACTTCTTACTCTTATTATATACTTTGATTCTTAGAAAGGATTAATATATTATAAACATGATATTTATGTCGTACTTGGATGGAAATGACTTTCTTTGGGTATTCATGTAGCAATGTGCTATGGGTTCTTAGAATGTGGAAAATTTTGTGGTGTTGTGATCCAGCTAATGATGGAAATCTGCAATTCTATATAATTTCAAACATAATAATTCTTCCTGCCTTGCTAGGTGGTCTCTAGGCCTTTGCTTTTACTGCAATTAGAATGTTACTTAATTTTCTGGGCATTTTCACTGGCTGCTTTAAATGAATATTATGATATTTATGTTGTAGTATCTTGTTGACTTTAATGTTTCATTTTGTGATGTTTCTGTTTGACTACGTGTTGAAGATTGATACATGATGACAATTTTCTTGATTTTCATCATCTATCTTGCTTGTGCATCAACTGCATATCTGTTTAGGTATCATAGAAGAAGTTTGTCTTTAGTCGAAGTTTTGTGATCAAATGTTGGAAATTTGTCCCATTATAGATATAATTACTAGTAAGAAGGCTTTCAAACTCTACCCGTTTGTGAATTACTTGGTACTTAATGGATGGCTTATTGGGGTTCTGCAGAATGATAATCTGCATTGTGTGAATTATCAATGACATTAGAGACAATGTAGTTGTTAACTTTCAGAATTGTGATTTTCATTTGAATGCCAAATGAAATTAGCCGGTGGATTGTGTTTCTTTGCCTTTGCTTTCTATGGTGCAGGATTCAGGTGAATTTGTTGTTTACTAGGAACTTCGGTTGGAATTTCTTTTATACTTGGATTTTGACAATGAAATTTAAGTTAGCTGTTGATATCATAGATCAGATTAGCAGTAATCTTTCACTAATATTATGGTGATTTTGTATGTAGCTACTGAATGGATTTTCTGCTACGATCCCTTAAAGGATTTTGCTTCTTTGGTTGATTTTGTTGAAACAAATTCGGAAAAGGTTGATATAACTTACAAAAATCTTCTATAACTCTTTTCTGCAAGTGATAACTCTTGAATAAATCTGCATTTGCAAGAATTTATGGTTCATCATGAAACAATTATTTGCTTCTACAATCTGTTTGTACAACATTCAATGGACTAATTATAAAAAGATCGTCATTCCACCTTCAGTGTCCTATTTTAGATTCTTTTTCTCGACTTCCAACAAATTTGAAACCATCAAGCAACAAATGTTGTTCTCTAATGTAGGCCTCTATTTATTATCATAAATATTTAAACCCTATAAAACGAGAATAATATAGATCTAAGTGAATCAAATAAAGGAACAGAATTGACAAGAACCACATCAAGTAGTTGAAGATGAAATTTCTACTTCAGAATGGATGAAAATTCCAACTAAAAGCACTAAATCAACACATCTATGGAGCCAAGTCAATGTTGTCCATATGGTTGAAGTCCCTAATTTACCTTCTTATGGCTCCTAACAAATAAAAACTCCACATACTAATTTCAGAATACTATCAAACCAATCAAATAAAAACATGAGTGTCAACTTAGCAATTACATTGGAGCATAAAGTAATTAGTACTAGAGATTTACTGTATTATTGCTGTATAATCCGTAATGTGTAGGTATCTTTGCAGTATATGAGTATGAAATAGCTCACTACCCAGAGCAGAAATGCAAAGTTCCCACTATCTTCTCTACCCCTCCTTTCTCTCTCCCTTGCCTAAATCCCCTCTCTCGATACATTATGTTATGCCTAACTACCTTGTCACCTCAGCTGATAACTAACTTCCTCCAGCTCCACTGTTCTTCCTTCTAGAATACACTTTCCATACTAACGGTTTATTCCCTCTGTTGTTGTTCCTCCCACCATTTGCTAATTCACTCTCTCCCTCGTAGACTCTATCATTGCCCCCTCCTTAAAAAGCAGCCTTGTCCTCAAGGCTGAAGTAAGAAAATTGGCTCTGAATCACATATTGATCCTCCCATGTAGCTTGTTCCACTGTCTAGCCCTTCCACTTGATCAACCATTGTTGTGTTGAATCCCCAAAAGAAGTGATTGTTTTGCTGGCCAACACACAATCAAGTTTCACTATATCGTCCAATTCAATCTCCATACCTTTTGGTGACGAGGCCTCCATTGAATAATTGCCTACTGCCTTCTTAAGTTGCGAAACATGAAAGATTGGATGAACTCTTGAGTTGAGAGGCAATTTAAGTTTATAAGTCATAGCACCTAATCTGTCTAAAATTTCAAAGGGACCAAAATACCTTGTTGCTAGTTTTTGGTTGATGCGCCTAGCCACAGATAGTTGTCTATGAGGACGTAGCTTTAGGAAAACCCACTCCTCTACTTGAAAAGATTGAGGAGTTCGTTTTTTATTGGCATATTTCTTCATTTGCTCTTAGGCCCTTTGTAGATTATACTTCAGATGATTTAAAGCTTCATCTATATCCATTAAGTCTCTAGCAACTGCCTCAACTCTTGTCTCTCCTTGTAAATACCACACAAGTGTAGGTGGCCTCCTCCCATACACTACCTCAAAAGGTGTTGAACCCGTGGAGATGTGAAAAGTTGTATTATACCATAATTCAGCCCATGAAATCCAATAGGACCAATGCTTAGGTTTTTCCGAAGCAAAACATCTCAAATAGGTTTCTAAGCACTTATTGGGAACCTCCGTTTGTCCATCCATTTCCGGATGATAAGATGAACTCATTTTAAGCATAGTACCTTGTAGGCGAAATAATTCTCTTCAGAAATGACTAACAAACAAAGGGTCACGATCACTTACGATTGATAAAGGAACTCTATGTAGGCGCACTATTTCCTTAACGAAGACTTCAGCCACACTCTTAACAGTATATGGATGCTTCAAGAGAATGAAATGGCTATATTTCGATAGCCTATCCACCACGACCAGCACAGCCTCAAATCCTTTAGATCTTGGAATTCCCGTGACAAAGTTCATTGAAATATCTTCCCAAATCCGATTAGGGATTGGTAAGGGTTGGAGCAAACCCTCAGGAGATGTTGCAGCATATTTTTGTTGTTGGCAAGTGTCACAAGACTTGGCAAGGTCTTGAATAGTCTTCTTCATGCCAATCCAATAGAGATTACTAGCAATCCGGCGATAAGTGCACAAAAATCCTAAATGGCCCCCAATAGGCAAAGAGTGATATTCTTCTAGGAGGATTGGAATCAATGAGGATATAGCTGAAATAACCAGCCTTCCTTTGTATAAGAGAATCCCTTGATGCAAAGAGAAACCAGATCTAGAGTTTGGCTGCTGCTACAATTCCTAGATGATTTTACACAGTGTTGGGTCCTGTTGCACCTTTTGCTGGATTTGTTTACCTTCTGCCCACTTTGGAAAAGACACAATGGCTTGAAACTCCCCTTCTTCATAAACCCTTGACAAAGCATCAGCCGCCTTGTTTTCTGGTCCTGGTTTATACATGATTTCAAAGTGATAGCCAAGGAGTTTACATCCAACACTGCTGGTCTGTTGTTGTTATTCTTTGCTACAACAAATGTTGTAAACTCTTTTGATCAGAATAAACCACAAAGGGTCATCCAATCAAGTAATGACGCCACTGGTTTACTGCCAATACTAAAGCCATCAATTCTTTCTCATAGGCTGACTTAGAGAGGTTTCCGGCTAAAAAAGCTTTACTGAAATAAGCGATGGGCCTGCGGTTTTGTATCAAGAACATTCCTACTCCATTTCTTGAGGCATCGCATTCAATCTCAAAGGGGTGGAAAAAATTAGGAAGAGCTAGTACTGGGGATGTTGTCAAAGTTTGTTTGAGGGCCTCAAAAGACTCTAGAGCTGCAGGATTCCAGTGAAAACCTTCCTTCTTAGTCAGTTCAGTAAGCGGTTTAACTATCTTCCCATAGTTCATAATGAACTTGCGATAGTACCCGGTTAAGCCTAGGAACCCTTTTACACCTTTAACATTCCTGGGAATGGGTCATCTCAACACACTACTGATCTTAGCCGGATCCACTGCTACTCCTTTCCCCGAAATTATATGCCCCAAATACTCCACCGTATGTCTCCCAAAACTGCACTTGTGTTGATTAGCCACAAATATGTTATTTTGTAACACTTTTAAGACACTAGATAAGTTAGAAAGATGAGAATTCCAATCTGTACTATATACCAGAATATCAGCGAAGAAAACCAACACAAACATTCTAAGGAAAGATATGAAAATATCATTCATTACTACTTAAAAGGTTGCTGGCGCATTGGTTAAATCAAACGACATTACCAGAAACTTGTAATGGCCATTATGTGTCCGAAAAACTGTCTTATGTATGTCATCCTCCACAACGCTAATTTGATGGTATCCAAACTTGAGATCTATTTTAGAGAAAACATGAGCATTATGCAGTTCGTCTAAGAGTTCATCCACCACAGGAATGGGGTACTTATATGGTATTGTAACCCTATTTAATGCTCTATAATCGACACACATTCTCCAAGATGCATCCATCTTCTTTACTAAAATAACTGGGCTAGAATAAGCACTTGAGCTTGGCCATATGATCCCCACTTGCAGCATCTGTCTTACTTATTTTTCAATCTCATCTTTGTGGTGATGAGGGTAATGGTATGGCCTTGCACTGATGGGACCATGATCTTGCTGCAGAACAACGGCATGAGAGTGTCTCCTTTTGGGAGGCAGTCCCCTCAACTCTTGGAAGACTTCAAAAAACTGATTCAATACTCCTTTCAGCTCCCCCTGTTCTGTTGATTTCAAACTAAATGGTTGCATTTTCGTTGGTTCAACAGCTTCTGCTTCATGAAATTCACCCGACAAACTCTCTAATAGGCTGTGTAAGGATGCTAGCCCCTCAAAATTTTGAATCCCCCTTTGCTGGGCTGATCTGAGATTAGCATTGCTGCATAATTCTATGCATCTTCTAGCATATTGAAACGACATCGTCAATTCTTTCCAATCAATAATCACCTTCCCCAATGTTTGCAACCACGCCACCCCTAGAATGATATCCATGCCTCCCAACTCCAGTACTTATGCATCAACCTTCAACACTAATTCCCCTATCCGCATAGGGATCTCTATACACTTATCATTTGTGGTAACTTTATGGCTGTCTCCCAATCGGATTCCCAAGTTCCTTGTCATCTCTACCTTTAAGCCTAGACCTCTAACAAGTTCTGGAGAAATGAAGTTGTGGCTCGCACTACTGTCTATCAGAATGACAATAGGAACCCCATAAATCTCTCCCTCAATCCTCATAGTTTTGCTCTCCGACAACACTACCTTGATGATCCCAAACACTCCCATAGTGTGACATTCAAGAGCAACCTCTTCACCCTCGGTACCCTCTTCTTTAATGGCTATTATTTCTCCATCGTCATTTAGGGTTTCGTTGTCATCCAATACTAACAACTGTAGCTGTCTCTGGGAGCACTGATGTAGGGGATGAAATTTTTCTCCACATCTGAAACACAACCCTCTTGCCTTGTGATCCATCAACTCTTGATAGGAAATGTGCCTCAATCCTCGGTTTTTCTCCATGGGTGCCCTTTTGTCCTCGTCCACTCGTCTAGTCGATGCTGCTGAGTGAGATCCCGTCCCTTGGTTTGGCGATCTGGCGTGAAAGCGGTGGCCCGACGGTTCTTGGGGTGGACCCGACTCGGCATCTCCTCGACCCGCTTCATAACCCACGATATTTGCATGCCCCGACCCTGTATGTGCTGGGTGAACCCGGTTATGGCTTCTAAACCCAACTTCACTTCTGTGATTCTAGGTACGTTGTTGGGGAATAAACATTTCATAGCTTCTTTGGTCCCCGTACATCTCCTCCTCCACAACCCTTACAATCTTCATCATCTGGAATCGGTTGGATGGACTGAAGGTGCGCACTCTTCTTTGGATCTCATTATGCAACCCACTTATGAAGTAACACATGAATTGTGCCTCCAGTAAGTGTCCTACCTAAGAAGACACAAACTCAAAAGCTTCGATGTACTCTTCTACCGAGCCCGTCTGCTGTAAATAAGAGAGTTCTTTAAATGGGTTCTCAAACCTTCTGCCGCCATACCTGTCGATCAAAGCTTGCTTCAACTTCTCCCATGTTAGCTCAATTTCAATTTGTCGGAGGAGATTGAACCAGTGAATAGTCGATCCCTCCATGCTTGACAAAGCCAGTTTGATCTTCACCTCTTCTGAAGTTCCATGGAATTCGAAATAAATTTCTGCTCGGGTGACCCATCCTACTGGATTAGACCCATCGAACATAGGTAAGTCTACCTTCCTCACTGACATCCTGTACTCTTCCAAATTACCCAAAGAATGCTTTGACTGGACATTCTGTTGAGTGCGCTGAGGATCCCTTTCTCCTCCCATATTTGGCCTTCTCTCATGGGTCTCACTTCCTTGTCCCTCCTCTGGACACTTGCCCATCATTTTACTCATTTCTATTAGTAATGCCCGCTGCATCTCCCCCATAGCCATTCGTATTAATGATTGTATATCTTCTACTCCAGCTTCAAGACTAGTCATATAAGATTCCAATAGCTCAACTCTATCTGACATCTTCGGTGGCATGAAGATGGATCTTTAAAGTGAAATAAAAACCAATAAGAAGCACTCTCCCAGTCCTTCCGATGAGTATCCGACAAGTTGGACCAATGATAGAACTCTAGTCTTAGAGTACTAGAGATTTACTGTATTATTGCTGTATAATCTGTAATGTGTAGGTATCATTACAGTATATGAGTATGAAATAGCTCACTACCCAGAGCAGAAATGCTCCTTAGAAGGTGATAGTATCCTTTTGTCACACAAAATTCCCGCTATCTTCTCTACCCCTCCTTTATCTCTCTCCCTTGCCTGAATCTCCTCTCCCGATACATTCTGTTATGCCTAATTACCTTGTCACCTCAGCTGATAAAGAACTTCCCCCAGCCCCACTGTTCTTCCTTCTAGAATACACCTTTCATACTAACGGTTTATTCCCTCTGCTATTGTTCCTCCTACCATTTGCTAATTCACTCTCTCCGTCGTAGACTCTATCATAATTTACTTTTAAAATCCTAATTAATGTAAATTTTCTAATTTGACTTTTTGTTCCATGTTAACTGAAAAAAATTCTTAAATCTCCTATATGAAAATTGATAATCGATATGAAATTCTCTACTATCTCCACTTTATGCAACTTCTCTACTTCACGTGACTTTTCATTATCTTTTCGTCATCTTCATCCTTAGTGAACTTCTCGTTGTTGACCTATATTCATATTCATCTACTCATCATAATTTCATGGGATTTTCTTAGTTAGTCATGTCTTTATATCTTCTGTTATAGGTTGGTTATAAACAAAGATGTCTATACACGCACACACATATATACATATATACACATCTATAGGGTTCTTTTAGGTGACAAAGTTGAGGAGATGATAAATCGTGATAAGTGACCTTTTTTTAGTCTGTCTTTATCTATTTGTCTTGAAGTGTGTTAAATCTGTGATGAAAATTTTTATGCAAATTCTAAAGTTTGTCATTATTGGAAATGAATTCAGTTTGCATCCAGTATGTGACAATCAAAATCTACCATCTAATATCTTCTTATTCTAATGAGACTTGAGTAACTAAGTTTATTAACTAAAATAAATACAATTAATCTTAATACGTTCAAGTAAGTTTATATTTATTTTTCTCTTTGGTAAATATTTTATATAGAATTTGTACTTTAGAGCCTTCTGTTCTTTGCTAATGACTATGATGGACTAAAATTTTAAAGATCTAAATTAGAAATGGAAAATTTAGACAATATTAGGTTGCCTGTTAGAATGTTTTTTATTTGTTGATTCTTTTCTCAGTTTTAATGATACAAACCATATTGCTACTTGACCTCTAGGAGGATATGAACTTTTTCTTTATTTATTAAATCTTGGTTAGCTGGCCATTTCTTTGTTATTCTATTAGAATATAAAGTCCTAGTTGAATATGGGTTAGAATGATGATCTACAAGTAGATACCATTTGTTAGTGTCAGAAAAGAATGGTTGTTAGACATATAGTTGCTTGAGTAACCAAGTTCTAATGTGCACATAAACATGCAATTTGTCAACATAGTAACTAATGTCCAAAAGAGGTTTTTTCCATAACTTTAAAGTTGACATTTTAATTTATGACTTGTAATTTTGATGCTGAAAATGTTGTTGAGGTTAACTTCGTAAAGAATATTATAAATTACCCTTTTGAAAATGTAATCATATTCAAATTCCTTGTCTTCCTAACAATATTTATGGGTATTTAGAGGTGGTGGAAAGTGGGATGGATCACCATGGATCTAGCTTAGGACTAACTTTTTCCTTGATTAAATCAACTCTCACAATTTTGTTTAGTAATGCCCAACGACCAAGTTTTGGATGTTGAACCAAAAATATATTATATAAGTGAATGCCCATCAATTTTTATATTTCACAATCATTTAAATCACTTGTATAATCAAAGCCAAATAATTGGTGAAAGCTTAATTTCTGTAATTTTGGATCCTATAATGGTTTTAAGTTAAATAATTTTTTATTTATGATGTTATTTCAATGTAATGCATCACATGGAATGCTATTTGAGTTATATTCCCTTTTTATTTTAGATAATTTTTAAAATATAGTTTACAAGTTACAAAGTTTTCATTTTTAGATATTTGCATACTGCTTTTTTCTAACCACTATAATGAACAAATTACATCTAAATGGAACATGCTTTGATATTGGGGATTCATAATATGAAATTTTGTTAAACATGTTTACAATGGTTCGATATGGAGGTATAGGCTATTTTTAGTAGGAAAACCATATTAGAACTTGAGTTAAAATATGTTTGTAACATCCCACCCCCTATGGAAGGGTAAAATAGTAAATTTGTCATAGGATGGGATTGATAGGGATTAATTAGTACTGTTCATGCATAATAGGA
>JANKYE010295029.1:6175-25925 GCA_032467995.1 Erythroxylum dillonii
AACGCTTTTCCACATTCAACCGCTTCGTCTTAGTTTCCGCTTCGTCTTAGTTTCCACTTCGTCTTACTTTTCGCTTCATCTAACTTTTGTTTGTGCATTTCATCTTACTTTTAATAATTATCCTAATAGAAGAAACGCTTTTCCACATTCAACCGCTTCATCTTAGTTTCTGCTTCGTCTTACTTTTGTCTATGCACTTCGTCTTACATTTAATAATTATCCTAATAGAAGAAGCACTTTTCTATATTCAACCGCTTCATCTTAGTTTCCGCTTTGTCTTAGTTTCCACTTGGTCATACTTTTGTCTGTGCACTTCGTCTTAATTTTAATAATTATCTTAATAGAAGAAACGCTTTTCCACATTCAACCGCTTCGTCTTAGTTTCCGCTTCGTCTTAGTTTCCACTTCGTCTTCCTTTTCACTTCGTCTTACTTTTGTCTGTGCACTTCATCTTACTTTTAATAATTATTCTAATAGAAGAAACACTTTTCTACATTCAACCGCTTCGTCTTAGTTTTCGCTTCGTCTTAGTTTCCGCTTCGCCTTACTTTTGTCTGTGCACTTCGTCTTACTTTTAATAATTATCCTAATAGAAGAAATGTTTTTCTACATTCAACCGCTTCGTCTTAGTTTCCACTTTGTCTTAATTTTGTCTGTGCACTTCGTCTTACTTTTAATAATTATCATAATAAAAGAAACGCTTTTCCACAGTCAACCACTTCGTCTAAGTTTCCGCTTCGTCTTAGTTTCCACTTCATCTTACTTTTCGCTTCCTCTTACTTTTGTCTGTGCACTTCGTCTTACTTTTAATAATTATCCTAATAGAAGAAACATTTTTCCATATTCAACCGTGCACTTCTTTTGTCTCCACGCTTTGTCTTATTTTTACTTCTCCGCTTCGTCTTACTTTTGTCTTTGCACTTCGTCTTACTTTTGTCTCCGCACTTCGTCTTAGTTTAACTTCCTTTTTTTCTTAGTTTGACTTCAGCTTCCGTCTCACTTTAGCTTTCACTGCTTCGTCTCATTTTGGTTGTCGCTACTTCTTCTTATGTTTCTTCAACCTTATCAAAATGGTTCATCACTTTGTAATATTATTACTATTTCCTAGTTGCACAACAACTAAATCAATTTTTGATTATTATTATTATTGTTATTATTAAAATCGTTGTTATTAATTGCAAACCTTGCTGGAACTTGAATTTGAAAAAACCTACCTTATATTAAACTAATTATCATATCAATTTATTAATTAATTGATTCGCTATATTATAATCATTAATAGGGAGATGAAAATTTCGAGCTCCTTCATGCACTTAACAAATATGCACACATCACAAAAATTTATCTTATATAGCATAATATGCTATATAATATTTATCTTAATATAAGAAACGCTTTCTAAAGTCAACCCCTTCTTCTTAGTTTCCAGCACAATGGCTAAATCAATTTCGGATTATTATTATTATTATTATTAAAATCGTCTTTATTAATTGCAAACCTTACTGGAACTTGAATTTGGAAAAACCTACCTTATATTAAATTAATTATCACATCAATTTATTAATTAATTGATTCGTGATCGCGGCTCGTCGTTCGATCCTAAAATCGATCTTTGAAAACCGGTCAAAAATAAAAATTCTTAGATTATAGTATAAGCTGAACGTCGGGGCGTCTCACTTCTTGAAACCGACGAAAAATGGTTTAAAGCTAGCCTAAGTCAAACAAATGCAATAAAGCTGATAAAAAGTTGGGGGTTTTGCAAGTTGATAAAAATTAAAGAAAAATGTATAAAAGAATATTTTTGGATTTTGGGAATATTTGAAATCAACAAAAATTTAAATGATAATCAAATTGGATAAATTCCTCTCGAAAATGTGCTTAGGCTATCACGGTTCAAAATTAAATTGCGGGAATAAAATCCACTAAGTTTCCGAAAAAGCAACCTTAAGGAACCCCTTAAGTCCAAGGATTTTAATTAAATAACTATTTAATTAAAACCTCGTTAAAAACCTTAGTGTGCGGAATGGAAATGTTCATGGAATTGGTCATCGGATCAAACTTGATCATTCATATCAAACACAACCACGCAGATAATCAGGATCTATGCAATCACCTAAGACATATATGAAACCTCATATATTCAAGCGTAAGAATCCACATAAACAAAATTCCAAATCGCAAAATATTATTTAACACATGATTAAACCCTAATCATGCTAGTCTAAGTATACTACTGTAATCACTAACCAAGAGTCTTACAATAACATAACTAAACTTTCTGACAATAAATGATACTCCCCTTTGAAGCCCGTCAACTCAAGCCCGATGCTACATCTTCAAGAGGATCGAAAGCCTAGCCAAGCATGACAGTCGTCGTCCTCAACGCGGTTGTGACTCTGACAGCATCCATGGTGAAGACGGTCCTGTGGTGTGTAGTGAGATGGCTTGGTGGATGAATTGTAGATTGTGGATGGTGGCTGCGGCTGAAATGGCGGTGTTGGATCGTCTCAGTCTAGGTCTCCCGAATGAATGTGTATGTATATATGCAGTGTGGAGTGTTGACGGTGTTGTATGGAGTCTGTGTGGAGTGTCGTGTGTCCAGCCTGCTTGAATGACCTAATTCGGTAACTATTTAAAGAACCGAGGCAGGCCGGGTCAGAACAGTGAGAGAAATTTCCATTTATGGTTCGGGTATCCGACTACTCGTCGCGACGTGTGATTTAATTCTCTCTGGCTTGCTCGCTGCAACGTGTTAATTTGTTGACGTCGCGGCGTATCATCTGGGGCTCCCTCACCGCGGCAAAGCAATTGTGTGCGCCGCGACGTATCAACTTCTGCATGCACCGCGACGTGTGAAGGACTTATTGAATTTTTCATCTCTTTGACTCCATCTTTCCTACAAAATAAAATAGCAATTTGCAATATCAATTGTCTTAAGAAAAATTAAGATGCAATTAATATCAATTTACAACAATTTTACTAACAAATTGCAATTCATATGAGCTCAATATAGGGAACCAATTTAAGCGCAAAAAGCATCAATTAGGAGTCAAAAAGTATTTTAACAATTACGAGAATGCAGCCAATTAATAATGTAAACTTGGGCTCAATCAAGAGGCTGAAAGCGAGAGCTGGAGTCGATCTTGAGCAAACATTTCGTTGGAGGAGAGCAAGTGAAGCAGAAGGTGAGAGCCAAAGCTGAAAGATGAGAGTGTAGAAGACCTCTACTATCTCAATATCTGACCCTCTATTTGCTTATCTTATTCCTCATCTGTTGCTTGTTTCTTTGAGTTTACCGTTCTGTTGGTATTAACTAATTCATACTCTTATTATCTCAGTGAATGTTGCTTATCATCTTGTCATAGTTCATTTAAGTAGTTAAGGGGTTGTTATTTCCAAACTTTTATCGATAGTAATATGGGATTGAAGTATTTGAGTTTGATGAACCGTGTGTATGATATGATTGGATGATCTCTTTTCTTGAAAATTAATGTAGCTATTTAGTTGAATATGCATGATTAGGCTAAGTATATGTTATCTTATTTATTGTTGTAGTTTTTGAACTGAATGGATTTAATAGAATGGCTAAACTTTACGTCATTTTAGTATTAAATGAAGATTCGAGAGATGACGTTTAATACAAAAACTATGGACATTTAGGTTAAGAATTAGAAATATATTAACTTAAGTGGTAATTAGTACTCAGGTTTTCATAATTAATTTGCATAATAACTTGTTGAATACGAAAGTTAGACTAGTTCATTATTCAAATTGATTTAGAACCCAACTATTAATTTTCATAAGATAATAATCCAATCATTTTCCATTAATCATATATAGGAGATTAAATTAGTGAAATTAATTCTCAAGAGTTTTTCCACTTCAATTAATCTATTTGTTTTTGCTCCCAATTGATTTCGTCTACTTTTCAATTTAATTTCATAATTTTCCTTAAAAGCTTTCACTCAACAATTGGGATAGAATGTCTAGGACTGCATTGTTTTTTTTTTGTTTTTAATTCAAACTTAATTTAAGTTGACCAATTTAACCTCTGTGGGAGATGACCTTGGGTTATCAACTACAACTATCTCGTATACTTGCAAGTAGGATAGCCTAGGTATCACATAAGAGAACTTTCAAAGGACTTTAAAGACAATCTCAAGGGATTCAAACTAGAAGATCAAGAGATGGGTGAAAGGCAGCCAATAATGAAGGAGTATGTTAGACTGATAATTTGTACTGCTACTTCATGCATTCGTCTGGGAGAGGCAGCCAAAAACTATGAGTTGAAGAGTATCCATTACAACATGCTGCCATCTTTCTATAAGGTTCCCAAAAACTTCATTCGGGAATTCTATACCACTCTCCAGATGTTCCCATTGGATGACCTAAATGAAGATCAACTCAGGATGAGGTGATTCCCATACATATTGAAGGATCGACCTAAGACATGGTTGATGACCCTTCTACCTGGTTCACTGACTATGTGGGAAGAGGTGTACAACAAGTTTATGGGAAAGTTATATTCCTATCAAAATACTTCTGAGTTACGAACAAGGATAGCCACCTTCACTCAAATGGAGGGAGAGCTATTTCATGAGGCATGGGAATGCTTCAAACTCCTGCTCATTCATTGTCCACACCATCATTTTCCACTCCACATGTATAACTAGTTCTTTTATGATGGATTGACATAACAATTATAGTATATAGTGGACAATGCAGTAGGAGGAGTTATGGGAGAGAAGATTGCAAAAGAAACATATGGGATCTTCGAAATGTTGGGGGCCAATTCTCGACAAAGTGATAGGGAGAAGATTTGGAGTTCATGAAGTGAGCTCAAATCAAGAAATGACTGTACGATTGGCGGAACTCACAAATCATGTGAAAACACTAACCACGAGACAATCTTAAGATGCTTCAAGTCATGACATATGTGGTATATGTGGAACTTTTGGTCACAGGGCTAATGTTTGTTCGCATTATTTTGAATCTTTTGCAGATGAGGAAGAACAAACAAATTCACTTAATGGTTTTCAACTGAGGGTGCAGAATGACCCATATTCAAACACCTATAAACCTGGTTGGAGAAACCACCCTAATTTCTCTTGGAAGTCCAGTAACCCCCCAATGTAGCCCTAACCACCACATCAGAATTTTCAAACGAAGAATCAGTTCCAAGGGCAATCTTCAAGTTAGGACATACTGAGAAAGCCTTGTTTGAAGGAAAGCCTGAATGTGTTCATTTAAGCGATTGCTCATAATTAAGAGATGAATAACAAGAGATTTGATTCATTGGAAGCTTCTATAAAGAGGGTTAAGACTCAAGTGGGGAAACTCGCAACTCAATTGCAAGGCAATCAAAAAGGAAAGCTATCTAGTTAACCCGAATACGCCAAGGTTGTTGCAATATAAAAAGCGGTAAGGTAATTGATAATCATGTTCAGATTCCTTCTAATATGTTTGATGTAGGTAATCAAGAAGAGGGGAACCTCGTTAAAAGAAAAGATGGGAAAAATGAGGAGAGCAATGGGAACGACTCTTTAAGTCACGTTTAAGGAGGTGAAAAACTTGAGCATGTAACCAAGGGTGATGAAGGACCATCACTGCATAAGGCAATCGATCCTTATAGATCGTCAATTCCATATCCAAGCTACCTTAAAGAATCAAAACAAGATGAGTAATTTTTTGATCTCTATATATGCTTTCTAAAGTAAATATTAATCTACCATTGTTAGATGTGATCAGGAACATTCCAGCTTATGTGAAGTTCTTCAAAGAACTTAGCACCAAAAAACGGAAGTTTACACCACATAAAAAGATGATATTTCTAAAGTAGCAAATGCAGTCCTTCAACAACAATTACCCCCAAATTGAAAGATCCAGGGAGTTTCATCATGAAGTTATCAATGGGTAATGGTGAGGAGGTCAAAGGTATGCTTGACCTAGGAGCAAGTATAAATCTAATGCTTCATTCTATTTATGTGAAATTGGATCTAAGATAATTAAAACCTACTTCAATCTGTTATCCGAAAGGAATAATGGAAGAGATGTTAGGGAAGGTTGAAGAATTGAATGTACCCATTGACTTTGTGGTTTTAGATATAGGGAAACAAAGGAACAAGAGAAGGAGCACACCATACTCCTTGGAAGACCTTTTATGGCCACCACCAATACTTTGATTAATGTGGAAAATGGGAAATTGATCATGACTGTATTAGGAACAATAGTTTATTCGATCTTTAATGTTAAACTTGTCCCTATTACTACCGTTTATAAGGAGTGTTCTATTATTGATCAGATTACTACTGTCGATTTTGATTTTCCCTTGTAAGAAGAAGAAGCAAGGGAGATAGACTTGGTTGAAGATTTTGACGAATACTGCCAGTTGTTGACAATGTTGCGGGAGAAGAGTTTGGTAAATTCTTAGAGACAACCTCTAATGAAGAGAACAAACTCACCAAAAGTAGAGTTGAAAGAGTTACCTGAATATTTGAAATATGTGTTTTTAGGTGAAGGGAAACATATCCAGCCATTCTTGCATCTACTTTGGATGTTGATCAAGAAGAAAGAACTCTGAGTGAGATGAAATATTGAAAAAGCCTATAGGATGGAGTTTGAGTGACTTTAAGGGGATTATCCTAGAAAAGGGGGCTAAAATAGTGAGAGAGACCCAAGGAAGACTCAATCCTATAACCGAAATTGTGATAGTGAATACAAATGGTTGTTGAATTTTTATCACTCTCTCTCCTATCTTGCATGTGTGAGCCAAAAATTGCATGAGAGGTGTCTCATCTTTGGCTTCTTTTTCCAAGGCAAAACCTCTTCAAGTTTTCGTCTCCTTTCCCACCAAAGGATCTTTTAACCAAGTTGTCCAAAAAGAACAAGTGGTAGATCGGATTGGTCGAGGATACAATATCAAGAAGAGGATACAATAACGAGAAGGGTATACATCATCTAGGAGAGGATGCATTGCCGAGGAAAAAATAACATAGCGAGGAGTTAAAGCTATAACAAAGGAGTCGGTAATAATTTTCATCTTGTGTTTATGCAAATGTTTTTCCTTATACTGTATCATATATGGCTATATATGTTGATTTGGTTATATTACTTCCGCTGTAATTTTGATTTCTAAAATTTTTTGAAATCTACCGTTTTATCCAAATCATGCACTCTTTATTTTTCTGATATGACAGAGAGCAACAAATGCACTACTTCCTTCTTTTAAAAAAAATGAAAGAAAGGCCAATAAATGATACATTCTTATTTTCAGTTATATGATGAAAGAAGGGAAAGAGAGCAACAAATGAACTACTTCCTTCCTTAGTCAACTGAATGCTAAAAGTTTTATATGTTTTTCTACATGCCAACATTAAATGGAAACCATTAAACCATTTAATGATAAGATCATTAAACCATTTAATGACAACACCATTAAACCATTTAAAGATGACGCAAGTATGATAAAAAACCCACCTTGCATTTAGCAATTCAATTCTAAATGTGCAGCTGTCCATTTAGCTACATAAAACCGTAATCTACATCATTGTAGATTTCATTTTTGCCCTTTTTTTGTCTTTGCAAAAAAAATTTCAATTTAATTAATCTAATTAATTAAATCAAACCAAAATCCACCCCAATATTAAATGTTTATTTTGGGCTTCTAATTAAAAATTAATTAGTTTAAGCCTAACATTTAATCATATGCTTAAAACTCAATTTAATTAACTCTTAATTAAAATGTTCTGGTCTTATTATTTTGAATCTAATTCGGTCCTTTCCTTTTATTTTTCACTCCGATAACCTCTATTTATTTTTCTTACTTTGCTTGATAACCTTTCCTAGAAGCCAAGTGGGGAATCTAATTGGACTTATATAATTCAAGCTCCAACAAGCCCGTAATTAATTTAATCTCATTAGAATTAATTCCAACCTATTAACCAAATGTCATTATACTAAATAAAATTAGTTAAACTCTTGAATTACTAAATATTATTAGAACGTATGTTTCAAAGTAGATGTCTAATTGCAAACTCTATTATGAACCATATTATAGCCATCCGCACAATAAATGGTAAAATTATCTTTTTATCCTTAATTGGTTTTTCCTTCTAGATCTCCTGCTTCACTTTATATGGTAATTAACACACAAGATCTCATCTTGGTGTTAAGACTTGATAGGTAGCTAGTCCATCAAACTACTAGTGCCAATTTAATCACCAATCTCGGTAAAACATCTAGAAGTGATGATATCACTATAAACTCTTTATTTGAGTGAATGTTCCCCAATACATGATTTAATTAATAATTCCAACATGCAGACATTAGATTAATACTCTGTAAAAATCCATTCCGATCATATCAATAATTATAATGAAACATATATGAGTTCACATCTCATTAAGATTGTGGTTCGTAATAAAAGAGTTCTAAAGTGTGTGTTTTAAGATTGAAGAAACAACCTACTTTAATATTTAAAAACATACGTGATTCCAGATTCATTTAATAGTGCCATTATCAATAGTCAACCACTATCATGATATGAGACTCATCATTCCCTTGAAGTAAACTCCTTTACTTACAGAGAGATAAATCTCAACACTACAGTCTAAACCATAATCAAGCGACGAACTTGATTATTCAACTGTGAATAACTAATTTAGATTCAAATAATATACATGTTTCCCATACATCTCCATGTATATGTAAATTACATACGAAAAATCTTGGTACCTTATGACTAGATAAATAATGCTCATAAAAATAAAACCAAACTCTTTCATTTTATTAATAATAAATATTTTCGTTACAAAAAAAACTGAAAGAAGATTAAGTTATATGTAAATACACTTATTTTTCAGGGAACTATATTTACATAACCCCAATATGAACAAAATAGAACTACTTGGACCCTTGGCAATTATGTACTGCTAATTTTATACATGCCTCATAGAATCCTGAAACATTCACTAGGAAATTATTAAATCCAAAAGGATGATGCTTAATAACTTTTTATAGGAAGATTGGGTGGTTACCAAAATGCTAAGGATTTTCCTCCATAATCATTTAGAATTTTGAAGTGGAGGTGAAGGTAAAAAGGATCAAGTTCTCTTCAGAGAGAAGAACATCTATCAAGCCTCTAGACTTCTGTAGCTTGCTGGCCCATTGAGAGACTACAGGAAAAAAAAGGTCTCTTGGCAAAGAAAAAACCAACATAATTGATTCCCAAGCCCGAACTCCCTCCTTCAAGAGTTCATTGTTGGGGCAAACCACCAGCCTACTATCCATGTCCTTAAGTGGTAAGTATGACAAGGTCCAGGGAGATTCTTCCCTTACTACTTACTTCCAAGATCTGGGAGGAACAATCGATGGAGAAGGTGTTTTTGGGATTATGGGAGAAGATTTGAGGATGGAGGAGGACAGAGGTGGAAAAGTTGGTAGGGAAGGGGCAAAAGTATTGGCCATTATGAAAGTTGTAATATAGAAAGGAAAGATTCGGCATTTGGTTATAGATTCTCAAAAATGAGGAATGCTTAATAGGGAAAGTGTGTAGAGTGGGAGAAGAAATTTTATTGGAAGGTCGTTTATGGCCTTAGGCTGTTGTTTATTGTTTGGTGAGCTTATGAAGCATCTTGCATAAAGATTACCAGGTAGAATGTAGAACAAGGATGTGCAAGCTTTTTTATTTCCTTTTTATGTTGTTATCCCTTTTTCATTTATTTCTTGTAAAGAAGTTAGTCTAATATTAGATGGAACGGAATAAGAAAATCATCTTACTCAGGAAAGTACCAACTCTTTCTTACTTATGATATATGCTTATACTATGTTGAGGACAATGTACAACTTTCAGTATGGAAAAAGGGTTAACGATTTTAATGATTTTCTTAAGCTTATTATAATCTTGGTTATTAAATTTTATAAACTGATGTCTTGACTTAATTGAAATTTGTCCGTTAATTCTTTATTTCATTATTGAAAATTGATTTCAATTAGTATGCAAAAGGTTAATACTTTATTTCATTTTTGAATATTGATTTGAAATAGTTAGAAGACATTTGCTTTTATAAGTCATGTTTTTAGTAACCATTGAAATAATGAAGTTAGATGAAATTTCATATTATTTACACACATAAATCCATCTTTTTCGTAGGCGTTTGAGACTAAGAGAAAAATTTTAAAAAAAATTAAGTTCTTTTTTATTCTTTCATGTGTGTTGATCATATATAGTTAAATGATTCTAGAACTTGCTTTTATTATTCATATTGAGATCACATTTGTTAAATTAGAAGCATTAAAATGATAAAGGCACTTAGGTTCAACAATTTGTTTAAGCATAGTGCTTTGATTATTACATTACCTTATTTTATCCATTACAAATAACCAACTTGAGCCTTACCCTTTTTCATTGATTAGTACCAAATTATTAGCCTTTATCCTTTTTTTTCTTTCAAACCCTTTTATTATTTTACACCCTAAAAGTTATTTACACTACTTGCTTGTTTGAAACTTGAAATATGGATAGGTTCAATATCTCTTTATTAGTGGTAAGTGATGAATGCTCGAAATTTTTTTGATTGAAGAGAAAAGAAGCATAGAAAAATTGTGATTAAAATTATATGGTACCAGACTTATAATTAAAGGACCTATGTATATTGTGGACATGTTTCATAAAATGTTGTTCTTTAGTCAATTTCCTACCAATCAACCTATTTTATTATCCTAATCATACCTTAACTAAGCCTCATTACAACTTGATAAAAAGTTTTGATTTTTTTTCTAGTTTATACATAAATGGTGGAGATGTGCTAATAGTACAAGGCGATGGTAAGAGTTCTTCTATGCATTAATTTGAGAGGTTGATACTTTTCACCTCTAAACACTTGAGTACATTGAACTAATTATTAGTAATCATGTAAATATTTATGCTTTTGATTTTAATGGGGTTATTGATTTGATTACTATTTTTATTGACTTACAAAGTTAGTTTTAGGAAAAATTGAATCTAATTGTATGTTAATTTGGTTAATATGATATAATGAGATATAGTATGAATGGATAGATTAAGATTAATAAAGGATGAATGTTGTAAAGTTAATAATTTTGATTCTAATCTGCTTGAGTTTAAGCAAAAGCTTAAATGAGTAGATTTTTTATTGATGCATATTTGACTATATTTGTACACGTATATTTAATATATTCTGCTTGATATTGATCTAGGAATATGGAGAACAAAAAAAAAACAATCAAGAGATCCAATAGATTACAACATCAAAACTCAAATTCGCAAGAGCATTCAATAGACGAGAAAGGGAGATTTAGAATTATGAACATTTTGTTTTCTATTCGTTTTTTTTTTTTGCATGTTTATGTATAATTTCATGTTCTATCATATGTAACTAAATTGTTTTTAGTGTCTAGGTGTAATGAACCCTAGTTTGTGGTACAATATGTTTTGATTCTTTTTTAATGTAATTGTTTTGATTAATCTATTATGATTCAATTACACATTTTATGTACATTCTAATTGATCCAAAATATTAGTACATAAGTTGATTTAATAACGTAGAGAATAAGAAATCCTGTATATGAATAGATCTATTATAACTGAAAAGAGTTGTTTGCAAAACTTGAGACAGGTCATCATAAATCCTCTGGATTAAGGTAACACCTAATAGCGGAATTCACAAATCAACAAAGTAATCCTAGAAACTTTAACCTTGTAACATCCAGTTACCCATATTAAGGCTAGAATAGTAGTTTATGAGAAAGTATTGAGAAATTAGGAAAATGCACGTCATGCATAAGTTAAATGTGACATGCACATTTTTTCACATTCATATGATTAAACGTGCATTTATTGACATTTTCTGGGTATAATTGAGTTATTAAATGTGATTAAGCTGTGATTTGGAAATTTTGGTATAATTAGGATATTTTGGAATTTTTGGTAAATTTTAGAAAAATATTGATTTATGGGCCAATTATATAGTGACACGTGGAAATAATATATAAATGTGACAAATGGATAATTTATATTATGACAAATGGTTGTATCTGTGGTGATAAGTGGCTGATTGGGTTGAGTGACATGTGAAAATACATGCAAATAGCCACAAAGTTGGTTTTAAGTAAGGAAAGAATTATCGTAGCTTCTGTTTTTGTTGGACCCCAAACTTTTCGATTAATTGAGGAATTGTTAGTGATTATTCATGTGTAGAGAAAAGGAGAATTCTTGAATTTGAAATGAAATAGAAAAGATGGTTTAGATACAAGATGGGTTATATGTGAAATGTTGGAAGTTAAAAGCTAAAAAATGCAATTGAAATATGTTCATTAAGTATGCGTCAGTGTTTGAGCCATAACTTTTGCTCTAGTTATACAAATGAGATGATTCTTGATTTGGGTTAAATTAGAGAGATAAGGCTACAAATTGTTTGATGAAATTAAGTTCTGATTCAATCTCTAAGAATTTCAATTTTTTGATGGAAGTTGAGCATAGAATATTGTTTTAGTATAAGAATTGTCTGAAAATATTTGGTGTATAACTTTTAGACTATAGAATGAAATCGAATGATTTTGATGTCATTGGAAAATTGAGACAATGAGGAACATTTTTCTAGAAGGAAGTGCTATCAAATTCCTTCAATTGCATGATTAGAAAATGGCCTTGATTTTTGGAAGGAGTTAAGCATGATTTGAATAATTTTGAGGTTTTGCTAGATTAATTATTTCATTTAGAGTTAATTATTATATTACTGTTGGTTGGATTTTAAAGTATGGATTAGTTGAATTAGGTGGTAAGATTGTATGAGGGCATTTTGGGAAGACCACTTAAGCGTTAAGGTTATAAGACTTATATGTGAGGGTAAAGTGGTCATTGCTCGTTCATTAATGGCAAAATTGTAATATGACATGTGGGTTGACTTTTAAGGAAGGAGCATGAACGAAAATTAGGAGGGAAGAACCAAAGAAAAGAGAGAAGAAAGGAGAGAGAGATCGTGGAGAAGAGGAGAAAAAGAAGAAAGAGAAACTATGGTTCATCTTTGTTTAGCTTTTAAGAAGGAATTTATGGTTGTTTAAAAAGAGAAAAAGGTGGAAGAAGATGAGAGCTTCCATATGAGCCAACAAACTCTTCATTTGGTGAAGATGCAAGGTAAGTGGGATTTTAAATCTTTGGATTTTGTTGAAGGTTTTGGTTCATATAGTTTAAGAAATGTATGGGTTTAAGTTTTCAAAGATCAATTTTGATGATTATGTCTTATGGGTTTCTCAATTTGGAATCAGTATTGATTTGGGAATTTTTCTATTGATGAAGAGATCAAGAGAAGCAAGAGAAGCAAGAGGGGATGCATTTTGAACAAGTATTAAGTAAGAAATTTTAAGGTGGGTTTCATGCTTATAATTTGAGTAATGAGCCATTAATGTGTTTTCAAAATCAAGAAAGTAAAATGATTTTCAGTTACTTCATTAAATATTGCTTTATTGCTTTGATTGATTGAGAAATTGCTACATGTTATGGTGTATGACATTTTGATGTTGAATTGTGAATTGCTACATGAAAAGGGCTTTTAGAAAAATTGCATGGTCATGAAAAACAAGTTTCCAAAATTTTGCCATTTGGGCAATCTATTTTCAAGTCATGAATTTCATGTTATTTGGGTTTGTGGTTGTCCCTCAAGAACCATCACGTACACGTTGACCCAAGAATAGGCTTTTCTCGTCTGCCCGCTAATGGCATGGAGCTCCTTCAAGGACTCCCTCAAGTTTACGGCTACACATGACCATTATATGGGAATGTGTTGTGCGTCATGAATATGGACCTACCCAAACCATTTCTGATGTGCTTACGTGTTTATGATTGTGACAAGTTTGATGAATGCGTGATTCATGATGTTTATGAATTTCTTAATAAGTTGTGAATTTGAGAAATATTTGTTACATGGATTTTTACAATGTGAAATTTTACAATCGAAATAAATATTTCAATGGTTTTTGCTTGTTTCTTGGTTATAAGCATGTTACCCATGAGCATTAAGCTCACCCCTATTTCCTTCCCATCTCCAGGTGTTGAACAAGGGACCGAGTAAAAGAAAGTCAAGACATCAATCTGAGTTTGCATGTTTTGTTTTGTTTTGGAGTAATTTATGTAAAGCAAAACTGAAATTGTATTTTGAGCAGTTATCATTCAAGTATCCTGTGTAATTTGGGGATTTTATGAAATATTGTAATGTGGCTTGGAATGTCATTAAAGTTTGTAAAACTCTTATTTTTTATGAGGTTAATGAAAAATAGACTTGTGTATGGACATGAAATGTGAATTTATATATGGATGACTATGATGAATGTTGAATATGAATGGTTGGTACATATATGTATATATATATACACATCAGTGAGATATTATGGAAAAGACACGTAGGAATGTTATGAATGATGAAATGTCATTGAATATGAGGAGTCATATGAATTGAGTTTGAGTGTTGGATGAATTCCAATTGGAAGTTGAATTGTTTTGAATGATGTTGTAATAGAGGAAGTGAAGTTAGGATAAATTCAAAGTTTTCATGAGGGTAAAATATGTATGCTGATTTCCAAGGGAAAACTGTATCGATCTTGGTAGAATTAGCCAAAGTTGCCTTCACAAAAGTTGTAGTTCATCTTTATAGCTTTCCAACGCTATAAAGTATGCAATTTTTGGATATCAGAATGGAAAGATATGCTCATTACAAGTTATGATGTTGCATAAGGTGGGTGTATGTGACAGCTATGATATATGATAGGAAATTATGGTTTGATGAATCAAATGGATTGAGTTTTGAGAGTTTTATGAGATAATTTTGGTGTTTGAGTGGTTATAAAGTCATTTGGCACTAGAAGAGTTGAATTTGGGAAGATTATGATTGAAAATGAAGTTAGATTGGATGTAGGAAGCATTGAAGGGGTTTGGGGAACCCTTATGTCCGTTAGACAGATATAATGTCCGTTAAACGGACCTGTTCGGGTGTAAAAACACCCCCAGCCTCACCAATGTCCATTTAACGAACATGGGTGTCCGTTAAACGGACTTTCTCGGACCATTTTGGCTCCTAAACTTGATACATGTTTGTTAAACAGACATTCACGGGACAACTTCATGAAATCGCACTTTTTGACCCTTTTAGAGGCAGAATCGCGCTTTATAGTCTGAATGAAAGTTTTAGATCTTGAAGTCTTATTTCCAATGGTTCCAAAAAAAAAACTCAATTTGACATCCATGGTTAAAGTTGTAGCAATCGCACCAAGACATGTTACGGCATGATTGAGGGTATAAACATGTTTGATTCTTTCGGGTATAACTTCCTCATCTGACCTCCAAATGAAGTGATTCTTGAAGCAATAGATTCCTAAGACATGTGTCTATCTCTCATGAAAATTTGTTTCTTTTGGTTTTGATTTGAAAAATTTTTATGGAAAAAAAATGTGGGATCAGTTGGGAGAGCATGATTAGGGTATAACACACTTTGGATTTTTAATCATATCTTGAGCTATAGAGCTCCGATTGAGATGATTTTTTTCTTCAAAGAAAATTAGAGGCTTAGAGCTATGATTTCTTTGAAGAGGTAAAATTGAAAATCTGGTTTGAAGATTTCCAAATCTGTTCAAAAATAGAAGAAATGAGTTTGAGCATGGTAACTGATTTGTATGGGCACAACATTGAACAAATTGTGAGTAAATTTTTGGGATGTTTTGAGAATGAAGATAAACCGATGATGGTTAAAGAGATTACAAAGAACCACGCTCAATATTATGGTATTTTCAAGAGTTAGATTCTAGAATCAAATGGGATCCAGATGTGGTATGTTTTTGCAATCATTGGACTTCGGAAGCAAATGGGGTCCAACATTAAGGATGGTCAAGGAAATTGCATTGGATTAAGCTCATGTTTCATGATCCGAAGTTAGGCTCCAAAAGCGGTGTCCAACAATTTTTCACTTAAAAGAACACCTAGCACCAAAATCCTCTTCTATATTCTTCATTTACAAATATTGAATCATTGTGTGTGATTTAGTTATCCTTACTACTGGGAACAATATCTGAACCAAGTAAGTGGTTCTGATGGCATTTTTACGATGATGAATAATTTAGATGATGGATTTGAGAATTAGGAACTGTTTAAAACTGTATTGGATGGATTCTGGATTGAGATATATGAAAATTTATGTAAGTTAATGAAGAAATATGTGTCGCTATTATGGTTTAAAAGATTAGATATATGGTTGATGTACTATTCATGCACGAAAATATATGAAGTATTAATAGAGATGAATTTGAATGAGTTTAAAATTAGGGGAAAAGCTTAAGTGATGCAGTGTTATGGGAAAAAGTGTTCAAATGCAAAGTTTTTAATGGAATGAAGTTGTTGCTGAAAATGAGTAATATAGAAAAATGAAATTGTAAGAATTAGTGTTTATTCGAATATGCTTTGGTTTGGGTGTTCATATATAGTCTTGCAGTTTGATGTGTTTTGGATGATTTTGAACTGTTATATGAGTTAAATGAAGTGAAAGTGATAATAAAAGAGAAAAGATGTGCACCTGATGATAGTATAAGAATTGGAAAATTTACAATTGAAAGTCGCAATCATGTGTTAGTTTATTCCTAACATCCCTTGATATTTTTATTGTAACTTCTTCATCTAACGTCTGAATGACTTGATTCTTCAACCAATAGATTCATAAGGCATTGATCTATATCTCCACCAAAAATCATAGCTTTCTGAAATGGATTGGTTGATGAATTTAAGGTGAAAGTTTGAGGAAAAATTAGGAAACTTTATTATGGAGTTTGGGATGTTGCACGACCGTGAGTTGAGGTCTCACAGCCGTGAGTTTTTGATATGCACAGGTGTGAGTGAAGGTCTCACACCCGTGATTGAATTAATTTGGTGTTCACAGTCGTGCATAGGTGTTGCACAGTTGTGACACAACTGTAGCAGGGTTTAATAAATCGAAAAGTTTTTATACATTGAACATCTGTCATTCTTTTGCCTATAACTTCTTATATGGTTATCCAAATTGGATGATTTTTGTTTTACAGTAAATTAGAGATATAGGGATACAAATTTTTAGAAGAAATCTAATTTTAATTGGTGATGTTGTCGCCTGCAACCAAATTCAAAAGAAACTACTTCCGTTAATACAAATTAATGTACTAGTGGTAAGTGGATATTTTTCCCATGAGGAATTTTTAACGGTAAAGGTTAACGAGTTCAAACGGGACAAATAACGAATGTAAAGAGGGGGGTTTTGGTCATGACAATATCAAAACATTAAGAGAGAAATCACAAACCAAAAGTAGTAATTAAATCTGAAAAATCAATGAGAAAATAACTTGGATCCTCGATATAAAATTGTAATCATTAACAAACATTCATTGGGGAATTTTTTGTTAAGTGTAATGACTAGAAACATGTATCCTAGCATTCTTATTAAACAAAAACCTAGATACGATTGTAGGTGTAACTGAATAATAGCATTAAGAATCAAGAACCAATGAGCAAGCGAAATACCTGCACGACATGCAATCAATCAAGAGAATATCTCCTTAGAATTTTCCAACTTTAACGTAGAGAAGACAATCCTAATTGCCATTTGCAATTAGCGAAACTGAACGTCATATTCCGTTAATCTAGCGGTTGAGCCAATTAATCTCTAGTTGCGCACCTAGGAACCTACGAATTCAATTAGAAAAAATATATCCGAAGATATCCAATGTTGATTAACAACATAAATTCTATTCAAAACATCTCACTATAATAACATATAACATGGATCCCTTCAACCAAGACAAAAGATTTAGCTACTCATAATAGAATTGAAAACAAAAGAAATAACAAAGCATAAAGTCTCCATCCCTGGTCCTTTATTGAAAAACACGAAAATATAAAAGGAAAAGTGCAGAAACGCAATAAAAAACAAAGGAAAAAACTGCAGAAATTGAAATCCTATCTTAAAACCTAGTCTAATTTTTTGTGAACCACCATCCTCTCTCTTTTATGCTTGTTTTCCCCCTTATCTTTCCTTGATTCTCTTTAGATAATGTATCCCTCAATTTCAGGTGGTCAATCCCCTTGAAAGATGGCAATATAATCTTCAAAGATTGTGAGAATCTCGAATTTGACTTTTGAAAATTACTATGCAGATTATTCCATCCTTAGGCGTGCCCACGCTTAGATACAAAATTACTACAAAACTTGGAATTTTGGATTTTCTTCATTCTTTTGCATCTTTTTGATTCAATTCCGTCTCTAAGGTATTGAAAATCATCTATAAACAATTATAAGATAATTCCATTAATTTTGGATAATTATTTCAACACATTAAAGATAATTAAATACAAAATAAGTGCAAATTGATGACTTAACAAATTCCCCCACACCAAACCTTTGCTCGCTCTGGAGCAAACATATCAAACCACTACACTCAGTCAATTCATCCTTCACAAGATCAAGTGCACACAATCCATTAACTTGGGTCAGTAGGACTTAAGTTGCAACGCATATCATAATTGCTTTTCACCAATGCAAATAAATGAAGTCCAAATAAGACTTCTTTGTTCAAAAGCAATCATGAAATCAAAATGAATTTTTCTCACGAATTTCGCTCTTACACTCAAGTGTTTGAGGCAAAGAGTTTCGCTCAAATCTCACTCTAACATGTTGCACTACCATAGGCTTGCAATTTCACCAATTATCATTCATTCATATCACATGAGCTAATAGATCATAAGGACTTTATTCAGGGATGTAATGGGGCTAGGTTCACAGGTGAGGTAAAAACATAGTAAAGGGTTCATCACAAGCATTCACAAAGCATCAAGTAAAAGGGATATTCAAACTAAAGTTCTGAGATAAACATGAATGAAAAGGACTCAACTACTCATTACTAACTAGTACCACTATTCTTTTTTTGAAATTTTTCTTTGCCTTTTTCCCTTTTTTTATTTTCTTTTCTTTCTTTTTTTCTCTTTTTTTCCGAATAAGCTAAGAACAAGGGAAAATAATAAAAATAAGAGAAAATAACAACACATGAGTGGAAGTACCTATTAAAATATCTCAGAACATAATATATAACAAAAGTCCCAAATTACTCAATGCTTCATTCAACTTGTGAAGGGGAAAGGCCAATAGGGTTTTTGGTTTTAATGTGAGGTGATTAACTGAAAAACAAGGTTAAAGGCTCAAACTTGTTTGCAAAAGAAAAATAACTAGGTGGGTCAATTTTAAGCTAAGGGTGTAAAAACAAAGAAGGTCTTAATCACTTCTATATCCCATATGATCAAATAAATTCAAACCTATTCCATATAGGTGCTGAAAGTAACATGAATAGAGGAGCATCACACACTTCAAACAAATAGCATGACATAAAGATGATGTCATTTAGGCTCAAACTTCGCTCACAGATTTAATTTAAGAATTTGCTTCAATTTGACACAATACCTCATCACTAAAATGTCAAAATTTTGACTAAGTCTATGAGATCAGTTATTGCAATCAATCAACATGATTAACCTTAAAACTCACTCATCCCAATTTAATTTCATGCATATACCCAATCTCATCCAAACTACTATGACAAAGCTGTAGGAAAATCCCAGTGTGTCCATCACATGAACACGGTGCGAAAAACAAAATGTTTTGTTCCGGGACCTTCCCGAAAGCCAGGATCGTTGTGTATATATAACAAAGTCAAACCATAACGACCAAAGTAGA
>JANKYE010295336.1:1712-13853 GCA_032467995.1 Erythroxylum dillonii
ATAGGAGGAGCCTTACTAGATCTAGAGGTGGCAATCAATGTGATGCCTAAGTCTATCTATACATCATTAGGAGTTAAAAGTATTAAGCCTACATATGTAGTGTTGCAATTGGCTGATCGGTCTCTTAGGCATCCAGTGGGCATCATAGAGTACATCTTGGTCCAGGTAAAGGGTTTGGTCTTTCTAATTGATTTTTATGTGCTTGACATGTCTTCTGAAGTTGTGCAGGACACTACTTTGATTCTCGGTAAACCCTTCTTAAAGACGGCTAGTACTATGATTAGCATGAAAGAGGGCACAATCACTATAGAGATAGAAGATCAACAAGTGAGTTTTAACATATATGAAACTATGAAACACCCCCATGAAGATTATTCACTCTTAGGAGTTAACATGCTTGATATTGTCATTGATGATGCATGCTCTGAGTTTGAACTCCAACATGTTTACTTCGACTCTGCAATGAACCCATTGAATGCCTTGATTGTAACTGATGGTCCCTTGGAAGAAGGGGTTTTCGCTAGTGTTTCAGGAGAATTGAGAAATGTGAACATTGAAATCGAAGTGGCTTGTGGTCAAGTCATCTCACCACAGCATCATAGTCTATCAAACGTTCACCAAGAGACCCAGGACCCTCTATAATCATCAGGTCATTTCTCATCCTTCACTTACTTCTTACTTTTGCTTTATGATTGAATATGACATTGTGGATGCATTAGTATGTTGAATAAGTGTGGGGGAGAAACCATTTCAGTAGGACCTAGGTTTAATTTTCAGTTTATGCAGTTTCAATTCAATAATTCCTCTTCCTTTTATGTTTGCTATGCTTTTTAGCTTGATGTATGATACATCTTCCATGATTGAGGAATTTGATGTGATTGATTGGTTGGCACTTTATTTTTTGATGTCTAAAGACCTTGTATATGAATTCTAAGTGAGCTGAGCATTAACTTGAATCTTTGGAAGTAAAATTTTTCATTTCTGTCTTTGTTTGTTTTGCTTCGGGTAACTTTCGACATAGCGTGAAACCCTCGTCGTCGCATCGAACTTACCTTGTTTTCCTCTTATTGCCCACACCGCGGCAAAATTTCCTTAGAAATCTCTCAGGCAAATTTGTCATGGCATGAATTAATTTTGTTACCGGGGCGAACACCTTCGGGCAACCTTCGTCGTGGTGTGAGTTTATGTCGCTGCGGTAACACATCGCTATTTTGCTTGATTTTGCGATTAGGGTTAGTTCGTCACGGCAAAAGTTCAATCTGCACGACTTTACCAGGGTAAAATTTCCCTTCCACCCTTATTTTCTTTTGATCCTTCATCTTCTGTCTGTCCCTTTTTGTAATTTTCCTCTTCAAACCTATAAAAACCTCGACGCCCTCCTTCTTCCTCTCTGTCTCTTCTCCTTTAGTTCGTCGCAACGCTCCCCATCAATCCACCTTCTCCGATTTTTTTAACGCTTTTTCCATCCATTTTTTGTAATTTTTCTTCTCTTCTCCTTATTTATTCTTAGTTTATGTATTGTTTAGTCTCAGTTACGTTTATTATTTTGTTCTCTTTTCCATTTTCCTCTGTCGGTTCACTTTGTTTAGGATAGTTTTGTTTTACTCGTTTGATTAAGTTATATTTCAATGTGCATTTTTGTAGGACAATACCTCGAACTAAAAATCCTACCCGTACTATCCCCACTAACCCTTCTAGTCCACCTAGTGATTCCAATTCTTTGGATAGTGATGGTTTTAGTTTTTCCAAACTAGCCGAAAAAGTAGACACTAGGCCATTCATTAAAGAGCGCCCTTTCCCTTTAACTCCACCCGATAATCCCTTTATCTAACAACTAGTAAACTCTCAACTTACGGGATTAGTCCAATCTGGGATCAAGGCAACAACAAATTCATTCCCCATTTCTATACCTATGCCCGATTCCATAACACCATGGAACTTAATTTCTGTGGTGTGAATGCCCCCAATGCATTCATCACAACGAGCATTCGTCGCCATTACAACCTTCCTCCTATTCTTAGTTGCCACTACAATCAGTTGATTAACCACTATCCTTCGAAAGATGTTATTCGCACCCTCTGTCAAGAAGGCACCGCATCGTATAAACCCCGATATTATCAACTTTACCTTAAATGTTCTGATGTCCGATCCGATGCTCGTTCTTGGCTCCATCTTGTGAGTAACAACATCATTCCGACCACCCATCTTACCTATGTCACTAAACAACAAGCCCTCTACCTTTACCTTTTCATGACTAGTCGCCCAGTCGACATAGCTCATGTCATTGCCTCCGCTTTACGTGACTCCATTACCACCGCAAAATTCACCAACACCATTACATTTCCCCATCTCATCACAGACATATTTCGGGTCCACAATGTACCGAAATTCAATAATGACAGCTATTTTGACCCGGCTCCTCTTTTTCGATACGCCCGCCTCAAATAACCCCTTCTCCACCTACCCCAACCCTCCACCCGAATTCCTGATGTTGGTACAATCCATACAACTGTAGTACCAAGTGAGGACGATCCTCCAGCTTTAGCCACCCCTGGGCTCGTGACCTTACAGACCCTCGTTAGCTGAGTCGATGGCCTCTGTGTAGATTTTGTTACTCTCCAAGACTCCCTCCTTCAGGAGATAGCCAGGTAGGATCGAGATCGGCGATATCACCAGCGGATGGATGCATTATTGCCCGAGCATTTTTACTTCCAGCTCCCTTCTGATGAAGATGACCCATTGAGCAGTGCTGGCACATCAGGGGCAGGTCCCTCTGATGCTAGGGATGATCATACTATGGAGTAGCTCGAGTTGCTTGTTTTTGTGTTTTCCTTCTATTTGTTTTCGTTTTTAGTTTATCGAATACTCAGTTCTATTTTGTCATGTATAAACTTAATGACCGGTTCTCAATGCCTAATTGTGTTAATTGTTCTTCACATTAAGGACAATATGATATTTAAGTGTAGGGGAGGTTGTTCCAATTTACAATTCTTGTTTGTGCATCATTTTCGGCCATTTAACCACTTGGGCAAGTCAATTGTGCGTAATATGAAAATTGTAAACTTGGTAATTGAGGCAAATAGCTTGTTTCAAATGTTTATGTCATTTTTTGTCACTACGAAGAGAGAATTCGCCACGACGACGTTACAGAATTGATGTTTGCCGCGGCGACGCTATCCTCCTTACAGAAGCCGTTTTAAAACTTCTTCATTTCAATAATTCTCCCTAATTAGATTCTTTTCACTCTTGTATCTTGAAGATATTATAAATTTCAAAGTGGTTGTTGTGTTTTTGAAAATATCATCTATATTTTTAAATGATAGTTGATTTCGGTTAATTTTATTTTCAATGTTTTCAACACAAGTAACTGAGGGTATACTGAAAAAGTAACACTTTATGTTCTTAAACCTTGAGATTGCTTAATTGAGATACTAACCTTGTTGGAAGGATATTTGGGCCTAAATTCTTTCATTTTTGTGTGTATCTGCTTAATTTCATATCTCTCTAGAACTTATTTTAATTCTTGATCAAAACTTGATCAACTAGAATTTTGTTAACATGATAGAGGCATTCTTTCAAAACCCAACTTCCCCAAACACAAAACCCTAAACACTTAACCATTGCTAGCCTTTTGAGCCATATTTTTAAATGCATGCACATGTTTTAATATTGTTGTAAATATTTTATTTCCCGTTCTTACTTTAAGTTTATCATTGTAAAAAAACAGAAAGCTTTCTCACAAGAAATTGGTTAATAAGGAAAACCAAGAAAGTAAAAAATACATTCAAAAAGCTTCCTCCAAAAAAACAAAGAAAAGAAAAGTTTGGGGAGCTTTCTTAAAAACAAAAAAAAGGTGTTTTCTCAAAAGAGAAATGTTAAGTGATAGATTATGCTTGTTATTTGTGTAAATATTTTCTTATGCATAGTTGACGTTTATTTCATGGGGAAAATAATTATGGTGCATGTACTTATTTTTCTTTCTTCTATTCCATCCATTTCATTTAGCTTTCCGTACATTACAACCTTGAAAAGTCTTCTTGATTTTTAAAATTACAACCTTGAAAAGTCTTCTTGATTTTTAAAATTATAGTTCTTGTAGTGGAGAGGTAGAACTACCACAAGCTTATGGTAGAGAATGGACTAAGTAGATTTTAGAGTGAATTTATCCCAAAAACAAGTGAGTTGAGAGTAAACATCATTCCTTGAGTAAAATCTCTTTTGTCCAATCTCTTGGATTAAATGCTTATAGTGTTTACGTTGTTCGCGGTCTTGCAATATGTTTGGGTTGATTTTTGAGGAAGTGACTTAACTGCTTTTCCACTCTCATTTTTAAGCTTGGTAGGAATTTTCTTTTGCACTTGTGTCTCTTTGACCTTTATAAACTTTTTCCAGGAGTGCAAAGGTCAAGGTTTGTGGGAATTTGATCAAACCAAAGTTTCTTATATAAATTGGTGACATTTTCATGGTTTTTACTACACTTCTTGGCTCGTATTTTTAGATTTTATGCTTAATTTGACTCTTGGGTGCTTGCCTTTACTTTACGTAGTTTGAGAGTAAAATTGTCACAAATAATTAGTAATTACACTAAATTAATTTTCTAAGAACAATTGATACTGCAAACTACCATTTATTTATTGTAAGTGACTCAAGAAGTAGAGGCAAGGAGTGAGGGTTGAAAATGATAAGTCAACAAGTCAACCGGGCAACAGGAAAGTTTGTCGTGGCGAAAGTTGATGTTTTACCGCAGCTAAGTATGAAGAATTCACGCAAAAACTCTTCGGGTTAATTTCACCACGGTGTGAATTAATTTTTTTGCCGTGGCGAATGCAGCACATTATTGAAGAGACATTTTAGGAAAATTTCACCATGGCAAAACTTCAAATACCCGAAACATTTTTGGAAATTTACCCATTGTGCAACCCGATCCATCAACCCGGTTTGTAAAAAACTACCTATTATAGGTTAAGTTGAGAGGAGAGCCGACAAGAACAGAGATCCATTATTCATTCTCTCTACCATTTGAACAACTCTTCTACACACACCCTCAACTCCTCTCATCCCTACCACTGTTTTTCTGATTCCACCATCGACTGCTACCATGGATGCTTCCAGTAGGTTCTCAGTTGTGAAGTCTCGAGGAGTAATGCGTGGCTAAGCTCCTCTCTCCTCTTGAAGATGTAGCGATGACTTGAGTTCAATAGGCGTAAAAAGGGGAGTAGCTTAATCCATGTTTGGCTATGATTTATAAATTCCTAGGTTTAGGATTTGTAATTTATAGTTGAACATTCTTGATTAGAGTTTAATCAAGTATTGCATACTCATTGTGTTGTTGGGATTTGTTGATGTAGAACTTTGAGCTTAAATATATGAAGTCTCATATATGTTGTTTGTGATCTTGTTAAATCTCTTTTATCTTGTATAGTTGTGTTTGATATTGATGATTTGAGATCCCAAGTAACTTGCTGCATTAATTTACCCATTACACACAGTAAGGACATTTAACAAAGTCTTAAGGAATGGAGTTCATTGATTAAGACCTTGGACTTAAAGAGTTCTTTAAGGTTTACCATTCGAAACTTAGTGATTTTCACTCTCACCAAAATTTATTTCGAACTATGATAGCAAAAGCTCATTTTAAAGAGGATTCTATCATATTTGATTATTGTCTTTATCTTTCCAATGTCTATCCCTAAAATCCAAAAAATACTTTTTACACATTTTTCTTACAATTCATTTAATTTTGTTAAGATTTCCAAAAATCTAAACCCCCTACTTACTAATTTAGCTTGCATTTCATGACATATAGGCTAGCTTAGGTTCATTCCATTAAGTTCCAATTAAGTGAAATGACCCGAGGCTGCAATCTATATTGCAATTCTTGGATTATAAATTTTTTATTTGACCTCCAAGGGTAAGATTAAGGTCCAAATCAGCCATAAATACTTTATTTTTCGTCCAATCTTTTATGCATGTGAATCTTATTTGTACCCAATCACCACCCTATGAGCGACCTCATCTTGAGGCAATAAGGAATTGTGTCAAAGCATAGGATCAGTATCTAAGATATCCTTGAGTACCTCAAGTCTAAGGATATTTGAACCATTACTATGATGAGATCAATCATTGGCATTTGAGAGATCATCCATATGATAATCTTATAGCGAATCATTCGAAGTTCTTACAACTCTTAGTAAGCATCCACATATTAACTTTAAACATCTCATGCTTACAATTTGTGAGATCTACTACTTGATTAAATCAATGAGTATAACATGTGCTAGTCTATCCGGATTAATAATGTCCTATATTATTAATCCTATGACTAGGGATAATTTAGATACTAACATAATTACACATGATAGGAATCTTATTATCATGATCTCATTATAATTTCCTTCATGCTATGTTTTGTATCATGGACTTTGTTAGTGTCTTTATTTTCTATCTTTTTGTACGTTAATTTTCTTTATTTTTGAGGTTTAAAGTTATACTTAATGGGAATTAATCTTGTTTTATGTTAAGTTGTGTTTTGGAACTAAATAAAAAGAACCGCAATGATTTTGGGATAAAATGAGCTAAACTAGATGTTGACCCTAATTAGACATGGCCTCGTGCAACAACTAGAAACTTAAAACGCAGAAGCAAGACATCCCAAGACCAAAATGACAACTCTTTATGCGTGACCTAGGAAATCAACGAGTTACAATGAGATGGGCATTAAAACGCAACACATGGAGACATGAGGCTAAAACAAAATGCAAAACATGAGAGGTAGAAGAATATAAAACCATTTAGCTAAAACGTTGACGTTGGGAAGGCAAGAGGGTTGGTGCGTGAAATGGCTTGCATGGACTAAATAATGCTGGGGACGTTTTTAATTCGTGAAATCAAGAACAGTATGGAGAGCACATATATGAGGCATTTTATACAAAACGCAGCGTCCCACAAAGAGTAGAGAGGAGCGCAGCAAAAGACAGAAGATTTAAAAGTGAATGTGACCCTTGTTCGTCACATCACGTAATAGTAGAGAAGAGCGAATAGGGCAGCGGCTAGGAGAACAGATGCGTGGAGAGTGACTAACGTGGGAGTGAATCGTGTACTAGGACAAAAAAAAAACCCCTCATCTAAATTGTCACATCAAGCAATAGTGAGCTACAGTGATGGGGAGGAGAGCTTAAAGAAACCTGCGTTAGAAAGATATAACAAAGAAAGAAAGAAGGCTGCGGCAGATAGCAAATAGAGAAGGATGCCTGCGATTATTCCAATGTCAGTGACAGTCTAAATAGTTAGGAAAATCATAATGTTGGGTAACTAAACTTTTATTTCTTGGTTTACGGAATCCTAGTTATTGAACATTGCATGTTATGAGACTTTTGCTTTTATTTCAATCGATTTACTAGTCAAGTATTAATTATTTTTCTGGGTAATTATTTGATTGTTTGATTTTGCAACTAGGTGCGCAACTATTTGTGATTTTATTCAATCAATTGCTAAATTAAAAATGTTGATGTTCAATTCTTTTAATCAAAAGTAACGACTAGGAATTTTGTCTACTACGTTAGGGACATAATTATAGGAAAAATAATTGTCTAGCCTAATTATACATCGTTTGTATGTTATCTAGTTCGTCGATTTTCTTGATCCGTAAAGCTATTAATTAATTAAATATGAGATACTATCTAGGTTATTAATTAATAAGGGTTAATACCAATACATGTTTTGGTTAACTAAACATAAAAGAAAATAGGTAATGAAATTTACCACGACGAATGTTGCACTAATAAATTGGTTATTTTAGTGTCGATGACCAACGCAGTTCAATAACAAGGGAGATCAGAAACCAAGGTTTTTTTCTATTGATTGTTAAATTCTCATTATTTTGTTACTAGTTATGTTTTGATTTCATATTCCAATTAAATTTGTTTAATTCATAATTACAACCCCCTTTTCTATTGCATAACTACTAACATCTGAATTCCTCGTAGGAACGATCTCTACTTTCCACTACTACATTAATTTGTGTTGCAGAAAGTTGGTTTCTTTTTATATTTGGTTGCAAACAATAACATTCACCAAATTTTGGCACCGTTGCCAGGGAATTTTTGACAGTTTATGTACATTACGTGTTCGATTCAGTCTGAAATTTTGTAGTATAATCTTGAAATTGAGAAAATAGCAAAGGCATTAAGAAAGTAGATGAAATAAAGGAAAAAAGTATTGAGAGAAGAACGATAGAGGAAAAGGAACATGAATGAAAATCGCACTTTACGCCAACTGGCTGCTTCAGCTGAGGACCGACAACGTCACTGCATTAATTTTCCAAATTTGGGTGATAACAACACTTTTGAGCTAAAGTCAGGACTGATTCACTTGTTTTCGAGGTACATTGAGAGAATATCCGTATAAGCACTTGAAGGAGTTTGATGTTGTTTGTATGGGGATAAAGCCTACTAATGTCACTGAAGAGTAGATAAAACTGAGGGCTTTTCCGTTTTCTTTGAAGGACGATGCCCAAGATTGATTATATTATTTACCTGCTGGAAGTATTAGAACATGGGCAGGGATGAAGAAGTTATTTCTTGAGAAGTTTTTCCCAGTTGCCAGGGTCGCCAATATCAGAAAAGAAATTTGTGGCATCTGAAAAGATGCCAGGGAGTCATTATATGAATATTGGGAGAGATTTAAAAAGCTGTGTGCAAGTTTCCACCATCATCAAATTAGCAAGCAACTGTTGATTCAATACTTTTATGAAGGTCTTTTACCAACTGAGAGGAGTATGATAGATGCTGCAAATGGAGGAGCGTTAGTTGATAAAACACCAACAGCTGCATGGGATTTGATCTCAATTATGGATTTTAACTCTCAACAATTTGGAGCTTGGAATGATTATGGTTCAAGACATGTTAATGAGATGGGAGTTTCATCATTGGAAAGAAGATTAGATGATTTGACTTATTTGGTGCATCAATTTGCGGTATCTAGGAAAGAGGAAATCAAGACTTATGGAATTTGTTCTTTGGTTAGCCATTCCATAGATATGTGTCCCATTCTACAAGAAGACCAAGTTGAAGAAGCCAAGACAATAGGTGGTTATTTGGGACAACCTCAAAGGAAGTATGAACCATTTTCAAACACTTATAATCTGAGTTCGCGAGATCATCCAAACCTCCGTTATGGCAACAATCAGGGACAACAAGTAAGTTCTAATTTTCAGCCATATAAGCAACCTTATGTGCCTAGACAGCAATAATAAATGAGACAAAGTTCTAGCGAAAATTCCTTTGAGGACATAGTCAAGACATTGGCCACAAATACTATCAACTTTCAACAAAATACCATGAAATTTCAGCAAGATACGCAAGCCAGCATACAAAATCTTGAGACTCAAACGAGCCAAATGGCGATTTCCATCAATAGGCTTGAGGCACAAAATTCAGGAAAGCTCCCTTCTCAACCTGAGATGAATCCAAAGAAAAATGCTTGTGCTATCACACTTCGAACCATAGGTTTCAAGGTGAGAGGTTGAAGAAGAAGTAGAGAAAGATGTTTCAATGCAGTCACAAGAGAAAAAGGAGGGTGATTCTTGCATTGCCACGCCTAAGTTCAATGTACAACCTGCTTTTCCTAGTCATTTTGCCAAGTAGAAGAAGGAGGAGCAACAAAAAGAAATTCTAGAAACTTTTCGCAAGGTACAGGTAAATATTTCTTTGCTTAATACTATTTAAAAAATTCCTCTCTATGATAAATTTCTTAAGGAACTCTATACCTCAAAGAGAAAGTTAAGTGGCAATGAAAAGGTGCAATTGGGTGAGAATGTTTATGCTGTGTTTCAAAAAAAGTTATCTCATAAGTGTCTAGATCCAGGTATGTTCATAATCCGTTGTAAAATAGGTAATCTAAAAATTGAGTAAGCATTGTTAGATTTAGGTACATCGATTAATGTTATGCGTCAATCTATTTATGAATCTTTGAATATGGGGCCTCTGAAAGAAACTGATGTCATAATCTAACTTGTTGATCGATCTAATGCCTATCCAAAGGGATTCCTTTAGGATGTCTTAATTCAAGTTGATAATATGATTTTTCCTGCTGACTTTTATGTCTTACAGATGGGTAATGAAGATTCATCCACTTCAGTCCCAATTTTATTGGGAAGACCATTTTTAAAAACTTCCAAAACAAAAATTGATGTCTATGATGGGTCCTTGACTATAGAGTTTGATGGTGATGTGATTAAGTTCAATATTTATGATGCCATGAAATTTCCTAATGATGATCAATCTTTTGTTTATATGAGTTTTCTTAATACTTTAGTGCAGGAAACATTCCGTTTAGATGGACCAAATAAATTATAGACTGCATAGGAAAATAGCTTAGATATTCAGGAAGGAAAAACACTAGTCAATTATCTTGCCATTTCTGAAGAGCTGGATACCACTATCCAGATTTTAGAGCAGGGAAAATTCTTAGAGGAATAGATATGTTTTCTGGAACTAAATAGAAATAATTCGAAGTTGTTGGAGCCCGATTCCGAAACCCAACACTCTTGCTCTGATACCACTAATGTTGGATCCTGTTTTCGGAACCCAACTCTTAAACCATAAAACCTGAGCTTTGATATCCAAACTTCGGAATCCAACCTCTTGCGAAAACATCATGAAACGTGAGCGTGCATATTACCTTGAAGGGTTATTTCATTGAACCCTTATTAGACATCATTTTTTTTCTCTCATAACATCCCAAAAATTCACTCTCAACTTGTTCAATGCCGTGCCCATACAAATCAGTCACCATGCTTGAACTCATTTCTCCTGCTGGTGAACAGATTTTGGAAATCTTCTAACTAGAATTTCAATTTGACTTCTTCAAAGAAATCATAGCTCTAAGTCTCTAGTTTTCTTTGAAGCAAGAATCATCTTAATCAGAGCTCTATAGCTCAAGATACGCTTAAAAATCCTAAGTGTGCTCATACCCCAAACATGCTCTCCTAACCGACCTCTCACTTACTGTACTACAAGCTTTCTCAATTCAACTCCAAATGATACAAATTTTTATGGAAAGAAAGATACATGTCTTAGGAATCTATTGGTCTAAGAATCACTTCATTTGGAGGTCGGATGAGGGAGTTATGACTAAAAGAATCACACATGTTTATACACTCAATCATACAGTGACATGTCTTGGCGCGATTATCATAACTCTCACCAAAAATCTTGGATTGATTTCGTTTTTAAACCATTGGAAAGAAGACTTCGAGATCTAAAACTTTTATGAAGACCACAAAGTCCGATTCTGCCTCAAAAAGGACCAAAAATCGCAATTTACTGTGACTGTCCAATGGATGTCCGTTAAACGCACATGCATGTCCGTTTAACGGACATGTATCGGGCTTAGGAGGCCAAAACGACCCGAGAATGTCTATTTAACAGACATAGACTGGCCAAGGGGTGTTTTTCAACCTGAGAAGGTCCGTTAAACGGACATTGGGGCTCCCCAAAGTCCTCCAATGCCTCTCCAAAGCTTCCTACATCCAATTTAACATCATATTCACTTATAATCTTCCTCCTTTCACTTCTTTTAATGCAAGATCACTTCATAACAATTCAAACATCAAATTTATCTCATAAATCTCCCAAGTCTCAATTCATTTGATTCATCAAAACCACAAATTCTTATCATTAAGCATAACTATTATGTTCATACACTCCATGCAACATCCCGACTTGTAACAATCATATCTCTCAACTCCGACACCCAAAATTTACAAACTTTATAGCGTCGGAAAGCTAAAAAGACGACCTACAACTTTCATGAAGACAATTTTAACCAATTCTACCTCAAAAATTTCAGAATTTCCTTGAAAGTCACATACATCTTATCCTTGTGAAAACTTGCAACCCTTCCCAATTTTACTTCCTCTATTCCAACATCATTCTTATCCATTCAAATACCTATCCTTCTTTTCCATGACATTTTACTTACAAGTGATAGCAACTCATATTCAAAGTTCATCAAATCAATTGGATAGCTTCTTCATTTATACTAATTCCAAATTAATCTCATTCTTAATTAAGTCACATTTTAACTCCAACCTTGATCCATACCCAAATTCACATTCCAATGTAATTCATAAGCAATTCA
>JANKYE010295748.1:0-13849 GCA_032467995.1 Erythroxylum dillonii
TATAATATATTTAAGTCTTCTTTATAAAATTTTCCTTTTATATTTAAAATTTTTATTATTTAATAACTACTTTTTACATTATAACCGATTAAAATACCCTCCATCATTGATTTGCTTATTTTAATATGGATTACAGCTATTTCGAACGCAAAAGATATTTTAAAAATGCTATAAAAGAGACATACGATCGTCAAAATGAGCTATATGAATTACTTATTAGATACCATGTACGAAATAAAAAACCACATAATAGTTCACATACTCATCGCTATATCGACATGTTTCAAACTGCTCAAATGATAGAGATCGCCAACAATCTAAAACAGGTAGCTATCCATATCAGAAAATTGTATCAGAGACAAATTAAAAAGCTTATAGATTAAGCTATTTTTATAATTTTATGTGATTAAAATTTTTTTTACCCGTTTCAATTTTTATTAAATGCACTGGGCATTTTTACTGCGCATTTGCGCAGAGTTAACCTGCTAGTATAAATTAACGAGCTATTGCTCGTATAGAAGTCGTTACTATCAAGGAGTGTGCAAAATATGTGGATCAATGTCCTCGTAATTTGGATTATATTATAAGTCTAAGCTGGAGCTGACTTAGGCGAGTCTAGATCCTCTGTCCAATATTATGGTATCTTGTTGTATCCAATAAATCTTAACCATTTATTTATGTAGGTTCTGCGTAAGTCCCGTAAAATAAATGGCTGAGATTTCAAAAGACAGAATAAAACAGAGTAATATTGGACAGAGGATCTTGTCTCGACTTAGGCTCGGGCCACACCACACATTGTCGTACCTACATATTGAGAAGATCAATTTCATAATAGATCACAAATATAACTGTGGGCTTATAGGTCTATATCTGATGTAATTTAAAAACAAAAGACTAATTACCTATAGCTTACATAAACAAATTCTAAATTATCTCACTTGAAGAAAACTAATTAGGATTTAATAACTTCTTTAAAAAATATTTTAAAATGACTTGATTGGGTAAAATGAAAAAAAAAAGTTAATTAGCATGCAACTTTAAAAGATATCTCAATATAAAGAGTTCGGTTCAATAAACCATAAATACTAGACCATGATAGTTAACATGATGTGATAAATAAATAATCCATATAATCCCACGTATAAATAAATCATTGGTTAAACTTTTTAGTCGTTATTAATATAATGTGACTTGCACATGTAACTCACAAAATTATAAACTATATATGCATACCCATATTACAATCTCAAAGTAATATCATAATCTCAAAATAGGATCCTTAATCCCTAAAGGAGATCATCAATCTCTTATAGAGATTAACGGATAAATAAGTGTCCAACTATATAAAGAGGCATTGACCACAAAGATAAATTATATAAATGAAGTCATGATCATTTATCAAGATAAAGGGATAACATATGAATGTATATAACGAAATAACTACATGCATACGTTTCAAATATCATAGTATAACAATCAAGCGTGGATTGTAACTATACTAATCCAAAGTACTACAATAAATGTAATATAATAGTCACAAACTTACAATTTATACTTGTCCAATTTCCAATTCGAAATTCTTATGTGGAATTAGTTACCATCTCTAAGAAGTGAGGATTAATTTAGAGTGATAAATATGATTCTATTATGTAGTTATTCAATTAAGTAGATGAGAATTGATAATTTAAAAGTAATTCAAAATGGATTATATACTCAAAATGCAGCATGATTTAATGTTAAATTATTTACAATTATTTTAGTTGATTTAAAAGAAAAGAGTAGTACTTTTTTAGCAACCATAACACAATATTTTGAATACCATATCATATTTGGTTATAATATAGTATTGTATCGGTATTAATTAATACTGGATATCATTTTGGGTAATTTTAAAAAATTATTTAAAAATTTTAATTTTTTAAAATTAAAACACTTCCCATCAATATATTATATTATATAATTTATAATTTTACAACAAGCTTGCCTCAAAAACTCAAAATAATAGAAATTTTAAATAAAAATATGTTTATTTATGTTAATATTACTTTTTTAACGTATATACATATAAACAAGAACTAAAATTAATATAAAATATCTTTTTAATCATTATAGAAATATAAAACTAAGTAAGGTCTTAAAATATTATAATTTCATCATACAATTGAAAAAATTACATCAAATAGAAATAATAATAAAGTTTTTTATAACTCCATAAGTATTACAACAAGAGTTCGTGCAGAAGAACATAACCTAGTAAACGTGAAACTTGAAATAAAAATATTTATAGTTAAAATTTAAATATTTATATTGATTATACAAAATTTAACATATGCATCAAGTAAAAGTGAAATTAAAAGAGAAGAAACGAAAAACTTGAAACTCATTCAATCAAATATCTGCTCAAATTGTATTTACCTGGATTTTTATTTGGTAACATTATTGAGAAGAGTCTCATTATCATCAAGTTTTTTATAAATCTATAAGTATTACAATAAGAGTTCGTGCAGAAGAACATAAATAATTATAAGTGAAACTTTAAACAAAGAATTTACAGTAAAAACTTTTATATTTATATTGCATATACAAAATTTAACGTATGCATCAAATATAAGTAAAATTAAAAGAAAAAAGAAAAAATCTAGAATTTCATTCAATCAAATATCTACTCAAATTACATTGATCCTAATTTTTATTTGGTATAAAATTCTTATTATTAAAAGGAGTCTAATTATCACCAGCATTTAAATTCATTGTAATAAATTACATGCTATTACTTTTACATCCAAAATTATCTTCCAATTCTTCAAAAACCCAATTTGCTAAAACCTTCAGAGCACATGACCCCTGGAGCTGGAGATTAGAGATTAGCGAGTGGCGAGTGGCTAGTAGAGCACTAGAGATTGGCAGTGGCAAGTAGATTTGTGGCGAGCTACGACCTGTGTGTGAGTGGTGAGGAGTTTGTCTCTGTCTTTATGATAGGGAGATGTTGTGTGAGTGGATAGCGGGAGCTAGAATATTGGAGTGACTGAGTCAGTGAGCAATGGCAAGAGTTGGGGCGATGATGTCAGCGGGAAAGAAGAGAGGCAGAGGGTAGCAGTCAGATAGTGAGTAAGGTAGAGAGAAAGGGAATGGCAACTTGCTAAGATTAGGAAGGTTATACTGTTGAAGGTATTTTTTTTAATTAAATCCTGCTTTTTTTATTTTACAATTGGGCCCAACATCATACTATTATTTGGATATTATGTACCAGTAAGGTATTGTGGAATACCACGTCGTTTTTCGGTCAATACAAGATGGTATTCTCAAGTCTGCTATAGCATAAAAGCTATGTAACATAATTGCATATTGCACTCCTAATTCAAGGGTAATTGCCTATTGTACTCATAATTTAAGGGAACTATATATATTAGTGCTAATATTTGCAGTTGATGTACAACTACGAAACTTGAATATAAGTATGACAGAAATAAATGAAGTTTCAAACTTACTAGTAAATAGCAAATCCTTGTTTTGAAGTATGATGCATAGCCTATTAACAAAATCAACCAATAATATTATCCTTTATAGAGGTAACTTTTTCTAATTCTTAATTTTGGAAAAGTTTACATATTTTGTAGAATGATACACCGCCACTTACGATGAATATTTTTGTACTCACTATCTTTATATTTAAAAAGTTATTATTTAAATTATACAACAAATTAATCAAATGAATACCTTCATTTTCTTTGCACAAACTTTTAGAACGATGAATAACCTCCTTATATTCACATTCTTTATGTCTGCTATAATATAAAATATAAGACCATATGATAGATAATTATTAAAATGATAAAAGTAAAAAGATATGGCACTCACTTTGAATATTTTTAGTACAAAAATAACTTTTGACGCATATTAAGCAAGACGCATATTAAGCAAGACGCTTATTTGAGTCTATATATAGGTGGAAGAGATTGATATGAAAATTCTGTTAGACATTTTTGTCCTTAGGAACAATTTTGTCCATGTCTTATAAAGTTGGACTAACATTAATTGCAATTTTGGTTTTTAAATAAATTATCGGTTAAGTTATGCCATTTAATCCAGATAAAGATACTAAAGTGACCCAATAAATAATCTAGATTAATGGGTCCATGTCCAGGTAAAAAATGAGTCTCGATTAGTGTGGACCAGGTCTATATCGGCCTTGTGATGGAGAAGCTCGATATGGAAGCTATATAAAGGTTAAGGTCTCCTGCAGTTACTTAAGAGTTTATTCACGAGCATAAGGATTCCTAAACCGTTAAGAAAGCTCGTGATTTGAGAAAACTGTAGAAAGGCCTAGCCCGTGAATCATTGATCACTTTTCACTAAAGGTCCTGGGAGATTTGGAGACGTTTGGAGCTCGAAATCGGCATCAGAATCAGAGATGAAACCGAAATCTAGGTATTCCGCATTACCTTCGTTTTAATCTTTTCATGTAGATCTAGGAATACGTAATAAGGCTCACACTACGTATAACATGTGGAATCAGAGCGGTTACGTGATCAGATTGTCAGAAACGTAGGTTTTTTGGTTTTGATCTCATTTGGGTTTCCTTCTTTTTTTTTCTTCAGTTTTTTACGTATATAATTTCGTAAAAGTGGTATACATAAGGTTAGCTACGAAAAACGGGTTGAACGGAGCGAAAAAGGGCTTCCGAGAGGTTGAAAATCGCTTTCGATGTCAGAGGTGCCACACCCGCCCGAAGGTGCTACAGTAGCGGCGAGGAGCCGTGTACGATCAGTGCGTGTGGCGCACATGCCAACACGTTGCTTCATTGGGAGGGTGACATGTGTCACGTCTGCATTGCACACGCGATTCATGGCCCACGTGACGACTGCGTGGGATGGCAAGTGTGTGCGTTGCACACGCTCATCTGAATAGTCCATGGGGCGTACATGTGGCATGCTGGATGTGCGACACGTGTTGGCATGTGCAGTGTCCGCACAACGCATGCCCCAAATGCTTGGGACGCGCGTCTAGCTACGCGCATGCGTTCGTCATGTGCACTGACGTCAGCCAGACGTCAGCGGCTGACGTCAGTCGTACGGACGCATTCTGACGTCAGCTACATTGTTTTCAAAATAAAACCCCCTAAAAAATTTAGATTTCTTATAAGGTACTCCAGGGTATTTTGGGCCAGTTTCCGGGTCCGAGAAATTTATAAAATAACCTTTTTCTATTTTTCTGGATTTATTACATTAGTAATAAATTAAAGTTTAACTCCAGGAAAAGGAATTAAGGTATTTTGAATCCGATTTTGATTGAATTTTCATTCTTCGGACTACGTATGAGGGAGATGCATGAGGGTCTCGTGTCTCGGGTCTTATTTTCAGTGTTTGGGATTGTATGATAATCAATCGAGAAAAAGGAATTGAGACATTCTGAAGCTATTTTTGAGTGAATTTTCGTGCAATGAACTTGCCATAAGGGAGATAAATGAGGTTCTCGTGTCTTAGGAGGTCGGTTCAGTATCCGGTGAGGCACAATAGTTACTCTACTAAGATTTTTCTTTTACGAAGGTCTCAATGAAGTTTTCGGAGAATGTCTTTAGCATGTGTGTGTGACAATGAGACTGGGCATTCGGGTTTTAGCATTTATTGAGGATGCAGTGTCACATATGGAATGCCCATAAAGAATGTGAGGATGACATAAAGATGTATCCCTTGTGTTTGCGGACTTTTTGGATGCTGATGAGAATGTAGTCACCAAAGTGGCCTCTCAAGTCAGTATTTTGAATTGTTTTGCTTGCATGTTGGGGGATGTCTCTAATTTTATGTTTGGTTATTCTACCCAAAGGTGTTGGCCTTATATAAAATTTTGAGATGTGCATAAAGGCATTAGATGGAGGAAGGTTGTTGCTTAAGTGATCTATTCACCCAAAGGTGGTAGTGTCATGAGAGTTGATGGTTTGTACTCCGATTGCTTTTATGTGTGGAAGTCTAATGACATATATTATGTATTCACCCCAAAGGCATTTCATAATATGTGTGATCGGATTTTCAGGAAAGATATTATCAATGGATTTAGTATCACTATTGTCTTACATTAGTGTTGATTTAAAGATTATCATCTTGAAGTCACCTTTTCAGTCAACTAAATCAGTATCACTATTGAAACCCTTGCTATTTCAATATAAGGAATTGGAAAAAGAATTGGATGGAGTATGTTTTGAAGGTTATAGAGATAGTTGTGGTAGAAATGGCCATATTGACGGCTAAGCCATCTCCACTTACATCCATGAGCTCGACAGCTCATAAAACAACCTATGAAACCTAAGATCGGTTTAACAGATTATATCTGACAACCATTAAGAAATCCATACCTAACCATCTGCAAAATGGACTTCCGAACACAGATATAGCGAAGGAGTTTCTTGATAAAATCTCCCAGAGGTACATAGTCTCATCCGACGTTGAGACAGGTGCCTTGATGAAAGTATTATTCTCCATAAAGTATACAGAGGAAAAGGGGAGTAATGGAGTATTTATCAAGAATAGTTTATTTTCACAGTAGATGAAGATATTGAGACTTCAACACTTTGATATCCCATTGTGTTGCTGAGGTGGAGAAACTCAAGTTGTTACTCCTACAGTCCTCGAAGCAACTTAAGGGAAGACAAAGATGAAGCCCATTAAGTTCAAAGGTAGAAAGTTTAAACCTTCTTCATATGCTGATGTTGGTTAAAATAGTTTTGGTAAAGGCCCTTAGGAAATGAAGAAACCAGAAGTATGAGGTTTAAAGAGAAAACTGGGATCATCAGGTTATTCTTTGGTTTATCAATTATGAATTTAATTTGTGATAGTTGCATTAAGTATAAGTGACTATTTAGTGGAACGTCTAATCAGGGTGCTTCCACAATGCAGTAATTCATATCCATGATAAAGCCCAATAAAGGGAGTAAGGAACTGATGGTTCACAACAATAAAGATATGGAAGTAATACCTATAGGGGGTGTATTTCCTGAACTTTATAGTAAGGTTCATTAGGGTTTACACGACACATTTTATATGTGATCTTTTGATTAATTAAGGACACTGAAGGTTAACGTTTTGCATTTAATACTTCTATTGTACAGTTGTTGTTTAATGCAAAACATAAAGATACAAGTTTCTTGTCATATGGTTTGTATAGAATGTGTCTTACCCGAATTAGACATATACTTCTTCGTATCATGCTAAACAAGGTATGAAGGACCTGATGAATGAGAAGTCATACGTCGTGTGACATAAAAGTTTAAGTCACATTTCTAGAGCTAGGATTGAGAGATTGATCAAGGTAACCTTTTCTCAATTCTAGATTAAGATGATCTGGAACATGTACTGACGATCACAGGGGTAAGTTAACTAATAAGGATAATGGGGTCAACTCATACTTCTAACTTGTTGAATCTGATACATAAAGATTTATGTAGACCTCATATAATTGCATTGAGCAATTCTGAAAGTATTATGACATTTCTTGGTGATTATTCCTATCAAAGTTATGTGTTCTTGCTTAAAGACTCAAGGTTGAGAACCAGTTGGGAAAATTCTTCAAGATAGTCAGATTTGACCATGGAGGAGAATATTATGGCAAACATGATGTTTCAGAACTTTGAAAGATCCATTTGCCAAATATATGGAGTTAGTTGGAATAGTGATTTAGTTCACTGTGCCGAGTAGTTCTGAGCAAAATGGTGCGTTGCCGAAAGGCATAATTGCACCTTAAAGGACCTAAAGAAGTCAATACAGGGCAGAACTAATCTACTTATCTTGATATTGGAGAACTCAACATTACGCACAATCGTGTAAAGTGCTGCCCTACTTAGGTAGGATAATCCTTATAAAGAAATATTGCATACTTGTTTCCTTCATTGCTATTTAGTAAAATATCTCAACCACTTTAGGGCTACAGAGTTTACTGTAGATAAAGAGGAACTAGAATAGTGGAATCACAAACAACCAAGTTTCTGGAATACCATGTCTATGATGATGGTGGGCCTTTTGACCTTTCGGATGATAGCAGGGTGGATATTACAGTTATCCCATACCTACTACTCATACAATTAGATTTGGTAAATCTAGATCTTTGTACCGTACTTGTACAGGAATAGAAACCCATACCTATATACAGGGGTATTCCTGGGGGTACAAGATCTAATACAGTTAAGTAAATCCACTAGAGTGAGACAACCTGCGATCCCATCTGACAATATAGTCTGTCAGGTATACTGGACTATGTTATTAGACATATTACAGATCCAGTTACTTTTACATAAGTTGTTTTTGGACCCAATGCGGATGTGTGATGGGATGCGATGAATGACGAGATGCAAGCCATGAAGCATAGTAAGGTTTGAGAGTTAGTTGATTTGCATCAAGAACTGTAAGCTTGTTAGTTGTAAGTAAAGTTTAAGAACTAAAGGATTTCAGGATAAAGGCCAATGGTTTATGGACTTGCTCAATTGCCTAAGGGTTCACTAAAGGAAAAAGGTTGACTTTGTGTTATCTTTTCTCTCATATCCTCGTAGGATACATTTTGAGTGATAAAAGCAATTATAGCTTATGATGATATAGAGTTACATCAAAAAGCTGTCAAAACCACTTTCTTGAGTAAAAACCTTTATGAAGTGGTCTATACGGTACAATCTGTAGGGTTCCAGGATCCAGACAGTACTGATATGGTTTGGAAGTTATGCAGATCAATATATAGTTTATAATAAACCTGCTGAAGGTGATACCTTACATTTGATGAGGTCATGGCCTCTTCCAGCTTTTTGGGAAACAAAGTCAAAAGGATGTCTGTACTATGAAGTTGAGGGGAGCAAAGTTATCTTCTTATTACTGCATGAGGATTGTAAATTGCTCACATCAAGTCACTTGATCATGTTATATGTGGATAAGCAACTTTGGTCAAGAACCTTGACGTAAAGACCTTAGTATAACATCTTCTGTCCTAGGTATTCGGATTTGCCAGAACATATCTCAACACTCATCAAATCTCTCAAAGAATGCATACATTAAGTTTATGTTACAAAGGTTTAATATGGTTGATAGTAAACTTGTCGTAACACCTGTCTCCCACAGTGAGAGATAATCTTTGGTGCAATACCCAAAGAATAAATTGAAGAGAGAGATTATGAGGAATGTTTCGTATTCTAGTATGGCGAATAGCCTGATGTATGCTAGGCTATGTACTAGATAGGACATTGCATTTACTGTTTGACTACTTGGTCAATATCTGGTTAATCCCATTATAGACTTTTAGAATATAGTCTAGCGAGTATTAAGATACTTGAAGGAATCAAGGATTATATGTTGACATATAATAAAGTTAACAGACTAAACCTTGTAGGGAATTCAAATTTAAAGTTAGTTATGTGTTCGGGTGATCGAAAGTTCACTTAAGGCTATAGTTTAAGTTTGCAGATGGTACATCATTGTAGAAGTGTGTCAAAAAGACATGGGTAACTTCCTCGACTAAGCATGCAGAGTGCATGCTAAGGGGCTGCTTCGCAGGCGGTTTAACTCAGAAATTTAATTTTTGAGTGGTCTGTGGTCCATTCAGTGGCTAGACCCATTTGGTTTTACTGTGACATTCTTCTTATAGTATTGTTTAGTGACAACGAAGAATATCACAAGGTCATAGCAGTTAAAGATCAATTATTTGGTCATAAGGATGTTGACACGGAAAAGTGACATTAAGGTTTGGAGCATTTAAGGACTAAGGAACTGTGAGTCGATCCGTTAACTAAAGGACTTCACCCATTTGTATTTGTAACACAAGTATATAGTATGGGTGTATTGATGTCTTTAGACACTGCCAGTTAGGGGATCGTTATGTTTGCTCCATGTACATTTGTACATTTTAAAGTATTATGATAGTATGATGGTTACTGATAAAGATGATCATTGTTTATCCTCAGTATTACGTGTCATCATACATTATCATAGTACGTATGAAAGTCTTAAGATTTGTGTCAATCTTAAGCATTTAACGGTCATTGGGCATATATATAGATTAATCTTGTGCCTATGTCATTTAGATGCATACAGTTTAGCATAGATATCTATAAAGTTTGATATGACATAGGGGGATATAAGTTTTAAATCCCATAAAGGTTCTCTAATGCAGTTTAGCATTCAGTTGGGGAACATAAAGGTTTTCTCTAATGTTGTTTAGCATTCGGTGAGAGAAAACATGATTTCTTTAATATAGTTTAGTATAAAGTTGAAGAAATCGAGATCTACAAACGAAGATGATACCATTTAGATCATAAAGGTATCATCATAGTTTGTCACGCTCCATTTTTCCATTCATTTTAGTGGGGTATTAGGTATTCGTGATTGTATTATATTTGTGTCACACAGGACACATGCATCTGATGCTTTTCGGTACCGAACGCCTTGCAGGACAGAATGATCAACTTTCGTTATCTTTGGATCAAATGTTTTGTTTTCAAAACTTAGTCGACTGTTACAGTAGTGTGGCTTAACCGAGTTTTAAAATTGTTTTAAAACTAAAGTCTACTGCAATTAATGCTTGTCCAAAGGGGAGATTGTTAGACATTTTTGTCCTTAGGGACAATTTTATCCATGTCTTATAAAGTTGGACTAACATTAATTGCAATTTTGGTTTTTAAATAAATTATCGGTTAAGTTATGCCATTTGTCTAGATAAAGATAATAAAGTGGCCCAATAAATGATATAGATTAATGGATCCAAGTCCGGGTGGAAAATGAGTCCCGATTAGTTTAGATCAGGTCCATATCGGCCTTGTGATGGAGAAGCCCGATATAGAAGCTATATAAAGGTTAAGGTCTCCTGCAGTTACTCAAGAGTTCATTCACAAGCATAAGGATTCCTAACCTGGTAAGGAAGCTCTTGATTTGAGAAAACTGTAGAAAGGCCTAGCCCATGAGTCGGTGATCACTTTTCACTAAAGGTCCCAAGAGATTCGGAAACGTTTGGAGCTTAGAATCAGCATCAGAATCAGAGATGAAATCGAAATCCAGGTATTCCGCACTACCTTCATTTTAATCCTTTCATGTAGATCGGGGAATACGTAATAAGGCTCACACTACGTATAACAAATTCCACCTCTAAATATCCTTTAAGGAATGCATCATTGTCATCTAAATGATGCATGAGCCAAAAATTTTGAAAAGCCAATGAAGGAACCAATCATATTGTAGCATATTTGTTTACAGGGTTAAAGGTAGAATGGTAGTCCATACCGACTCTATTTGAATTAACTGTGTCTTATATCTATCAATTGAACCATCATATTTTCTCTTGATTTGGAATAACCACTTAAAAATATGATGGAATTGAGATCATCCAAATCATGATTTATCCTTGGCTTTGGATGATCTCATTGAATGTAATAAAACAATCCAACGCTCAAAATAAAAAACTTGATGATGTAGCATTTATAATATAACTAAAAAATTAGGAATGTGAACATGAAGAACAATTAAAAGCTCAGGTATTAGGAGTTTTAGTTGTACAACAATAATGAACCCCACTCGAGTTGGAGGAAAGAATAAATTGCTTAAAAGCTAATATTAATAAAAAAATGAATGAAATTTAAACAATCTAATCTTCGCATAGCTTTATTTCCTTTAGTTAAACTCTTAATACTATTGCCAAAATAATCTAACCTCTTATTCCTTGTTCCACAACATAAGAGAGCCGTTAACCATCTTTAATACTTATTCCACAATGTTGTATAAGTATTAAATTAACTTGGTAATAAGTCAATAAATTTAGAAAATTAATAATCTAAATATTTAAAGTGCATATTTAAACCAAATTTAACAATTAGAATTAACTAAGTATAGGAAATTACAATTGAAGAGGGGATAAATTTTAGAAAACTCATTCAATTTTTTTTTTTTGCTTTCACATATCTCGAACCAACCCTAAAGGTTTGAAATTTCTTCCTCCACTAGTCACAAACTAACTCAATGTTAGTGGTATATGGCTTTTTAAACACTCTTACACCTTCTCGTGCTAGCTCCTTGCTTCAATCGCCTTTACCAGATGAAAATTCCTCTTTGAAATCCCACTTTTGTGCAGACTGCTTGTTGCTCTCTTCCTCGCTACTCCATCGCTTTTATAGGCTCATAAAAAACTCCAAGAGTCGTACAATACTAAAATCTCCCTGATTTTGCTCTTATCTCTTCCATTTTTAAGAGATTTGATGCAAATATCATCAAGTTTTTGTTGGGTTTTTGAGATAGAGGCGTCGGGAGAGTGATTTCAGCTGCTGGTGTGGTAAAACGCTCCTATAGAGGAGCTGGTTGAAAAATAGCTGGTTGGTATTTTTGTATGCAGTCCTTTTATGCAATGTGGGGATCATACTGATCTCAAAAATAGTTTGTACGTGGTTTTTGGCATCTTGAATATATTTGGGTTACTTGTATTCTGTTTATGATATGCTTGAAAATCAAATATCTCATGCTAACGACAAAGCAGCAATGAGAAGCTTCTTAACGGCTAACTTTTGTGTCTCAGGGCTGTGTGTTTTATCATTTGTGGCTTGCATTCAAGAGCAATGGAAATTTGTTTCAATTTGTGAAAGGATCTCTTGTAGTTACCACCAATACCAATATGCATTTCTATCTAGTAAGTCATGGATTATTGGGATTCTGGCGTTTCTCCTCTCAAATTTCTCATAACCTTACAATAATGTTTTGGTTCATTGATTAATAACGAGTTACAGAACTTAGGCTAGAATCTTTATATTGGCTGAACAGAGCATGGAATGCTTCTCTTTTAGGATTGGTGTGAACCCCTTAGTCATTTTATCAAATTACTGCTTCCCTTAATTTTTCATTCATTCATTTTTAATTTTGGCAAATTTTCGGCTTTATGAAATGTAAATCGATATCTGGAATTGAAAATCCAGATATTCACTTCCAAGTTTCATACTTTGGAGCTAATTCTGAGTTTCACCACCTATGAATTCCTTCTTCCCTTTCCTTTGTCCAAACTGTTCGAAGCATTGTGTTATAAAATATACTTAAATTCTTGTGATTGATCTGAAGTGAGAAATTTTTAGTGGAAAAGACAATATGTAAAAAGTGTTAAGAGCAACGGGAGAAAAAGGAAGTTAATCACCTTATGCGGTTGCAGTTCCCATTTCATGTGGAGTTCTTTAGAAGAGCTTTTAGCAGCCAGATGGACGTCCTTTGTGAAGATCTATCGCCTGCACCTGCAACTTCAGTAACTCGGACAATTGATGGTCAAATTTGGATGACTTAACCAAAAAATTAAATATAAGATTTATCTTGACATGCTGATACATACAATTTGATCCACTTAATTAACATTTTCATAGAAAGCAAGAAAAAATGTATGAATTGAGGCAAAACTTTATTGCAAAAAGATGAAGGAAATGGACATGAAACTTGACGTCAATGACTTGGGATTGTGATTAAATTGTTGTTTATTTAGATTTGTTTTAATTTTAATATCAATTAACAATTAAAATCTCTTTATCTAATTACCTAGGTAATAGTATAAGAGTTTTATAAACCTTCATCACTTCCTCATGGATTGAAAATCTATTCACCATTATATTACTACCAAATGATAGGTTTACTTGCCTTAAGATTTGAATACTAGTATTGTGATAGAAAAAGTTTTTGTACTTTTGAATTTGAAAATTATCATATTGTGCCCTTATTTATAAAATATCTCATTTTTTATTTTAAAGTTTCTCAAACTTTATAGTTAAGTATAACATAAATAAATTATAGTTATTATTATTATTATTATTGTTGTTGTTGTTGTTGTTGTTGTTGTTGTTGTTGTTGTTGTTGTTGTTGTTGTTGTT
>JANKYE010299142.1:0-13804 GCA_032467995.1 Erythroxylum dillonii
TGTTCATTCCCCAGCGGCGAATTCAAAACTTGTGGGGCCCTATTTATTCCATCTCTCGAGCCCCGAAGAAAACCCCCCTCCCCTTCGGACTCCATATCTTTTTTGACTCAATATATGTGGGCACCTGATATCTATGAGGGTTCACCCACCCCGGTTACAGCATTCCTTTCTATTGCGCCTAAAATTTCGATTTCTGCTAATATTTCACGTCTTTCTATTTATGGTTCCTATGGAGCTATATTGCAACAAATCTTCTTTTTCTGCAGCATTGCTTCTATGATCTTAGGAGCACTGGCCGCCATGGCTCAAACGAAAGTAAAAAGACCTCTAGCTCATAGTTCAATTGGACATGTAGGTTATATTTGTACTGGTTTTTCATGTGGAACCATAGAAGGAATTCAATCACTACTAATTGGTATCTTTATTTATGCATTAATGACGATAGATGCATTCGCCATAGTTTTAGCATTACGGCAAACCCGTGTCAAATATATAGCGGATTTGGGCGCTCTAGCCAAAACGAATCCTATTTTGGCTATTACCTTCTCCATTACTATGTTCTCATACGCAGGAATACCTCCGTTAGCCGGCTTTTGTAGCAAATTCTATTTGTTCTTCGCCGCTTTGGGTTGTGGGGCTTACTTCCTAGCCCCAGTGGGAGTAGTGACTAGCGTTATAGGTCGTTGGGCGGCCGGAAGGTTGCCACGAGTAAGTCAGTTTGGGGGACCGAAGGCGTGCACCGGACACGTAGCTTACCGAATCAGTTGCGACACGGATGGGAATGCATGCTACGAAAGATAGGGTCGAGTCTGATACATCAACCGTCTACGCTTCGCACCTTGTACGAGTCCACAATCACTACACGAGATGAACCTTGGTTTGGTGAATGGAAGTTGGCCTTAGGTGTAATAGGACTCCCAGTTACTGCGCGCGATCGTATACTGAGGTGCTCCCCGCCGGTTGTTGGAACGACGCGAGCCGGGCCAGGCCTCGATTCAGAAAGATGAAGGGCCAAAAAGTAGAAATAAGGGGTTACAAATTCCCCATCTCATTGGAGGCGGAAAACGAATCGACATCTCGATTTGAAAATACCTTTTTCTATTTTAGTTGGGAAAGAACGGCGAAGTCCATCCGAACCGTCCAATGAAGAATAATAGGAGAACAAAGCGCATGCGGAACGGGCACGGAGAAAAATAAGTGTGGAGGAGAAGCAGCCGAGCTCGTTCCCTTCGCTTCCTGGGAAAAAAAAAAGCAGTGCAGTCTTTCCTGGTCCTATCGAACCAGATATTGTATAACCTGGTCAAATCAAGGATTTGGGGCTACGCTACTTAACTATAAAAATCAAATCCATTTTTTTTAGTAATATATATGAATAGAAAGATAGATCCATCCATCTATCCTATCCGATTTCCATTTTGATATCTAAAAAATCATCGATTTCATTCAACGTTTGATTCAAAGAACTGCGCTTAGCCCCCCCGCTCATGAAACGGCTCTGCTGAAATGGATGGCAGAGGGTTCGTAGTACCCAAAGCACTGGAGTAATCCAGTAGCCGGGAAGGGGCCTAGAAGTGCCTACTACTACACCACACTACACTTGGCTCTACACATTGACAGAGCTAACCCCTGTCCAGTGCCTGGCAGAGCTAAGTGGGCTTCAATCCTTATCCCCATCTTCGCCCAGGCTAACGGTATTCAGGGGAGAGAGTCGAGCCTCGAGAAAGCACTGTTGAGAGGAAGATCCTTGGCTCCTCTTCATTCTCTATAGGGTTCCAAACCTTTCTTCAACATAGGTGACAACGAGCCAGGCAGAGATGGAAGAGAGCGAACACGGGAATAAGAAGCAAGCTTGCCTTCCTTTTTGATCATTTTTTTTTTTTATAGAGGGGGATGGAGAAAGTGGACAAAACAGACTCTCATTTCTCATCGCGGGAAAATCATCATATTGAAAACGTTCCTAACCCTCTTCGTAGAGCTGTGTATTGGAAGTGATCCGAACCTGCCCGGAGCGAGCCCCCCAAAGAGGCAAGTGAAGTTGGTGAGCCGTATGATGGACAACTATCTCCTGCGGTTCGGAGAGGACTCTTTCACTCTATTTTATTATATACGCTTAGCGAAAAGAATGTTTTTTGATACACCTAGGACATGGATTCTATATGAACCAATGGATCGTAACAAGTCGTTACTACTAGCAATGACTTCCTCTTTCATTACTTCATCCTTTCTATATCCCTCCCCCTTGTTCTCAGTTACTCATCAAATGGCACTCAGTTCATATCTTTAAGTTCGATCATTGACAAGGTTCAAAGAAAGGGTGGGCCACCTATCGTTGTGAAAAAAGATAAGAGCACTCGATCGAAAGGAAGAAAAAAGAGTTCTATATGCCAGAAGTGCCCCAAGTGGAACCGTTACGACAAGTTCGCTTAGGGTTTTGTTAGCGCAAGAGTACTACAATCGGCCTATGTACTACCTTACCCGTTTCGAGTGTTGAAGCAACCGGTCCTTACTCTTTTTCTTACTCGAACGGATATAGCCTGTGTGCCGCGAGTAGGTTTTTCCTTTTTGTTGGAGATTCAGGTACTAGAGAGAAAAGGATATAGAAAAGTAAGGCGCTAAAGCCCTTGTTTGTTAGGATGGATGTCTTCTCTCTTCTTTCATAAGTTGCATTTTTCGCGTAAATTAAAAAAAAAAAGATCCGAAACCGGCCCAAGGGGCGTAGAGGCTCCTTTAAGAGCCGAATAATATCTAAAAAGAAGTTCGCCTACTTTCGTACCCAAGCGCGGGATGCGACTTGCCAACTGAGATGTATAGGCTGGGTCCGCTAGTCTTGAATAAGAAGCAGCTCTTCTTCCCCCGCTCCTTGGAAAATTGAGTTCACTACTAGCAATGAAGGGTGGAAAAATAACTTCAATCGCTCAGAGATTTCAATTAAAGACAGACTCTCTTGTCGACCTTACTCGGGCGAATTCGGTGCTTGAGTCTGTCTAGAAAGAGTATATCATGACGAAAGCAGAAAAGCATTCAAACGAAGAAGGAAAGGAGTCCCCGGCCAACGCAGCACTAAGAAGCAAGTCCTCCTGAGATGGGAGGCGGCGTATAAGGTTTCATATAGTTTGTGTGCCGCGAGTTCCTCTTTTGATAGGTGTTCAGTGATTTCAAGAGATGATCGGATCCAATCGAATTAGCTCGATTCCACTTCTATCTTTCGTGCCTTCCCTTCGCCCATTTCATGCTGGTTATGGCTAGGCGGTGGAGGGAGTGTAGTAACCGACAACATGTTTATTTAGGTATGTAGCAATTGAATCTCGTTCATTTATTGATTGATATCCTCTTTTTCTTTACTGATTTTTTATACTCTTCGTGACCTTAACCCCAGATTCCCTGGTCCTATCGAACCAGTTACTTCATTCTCCTGGTGGAAGGGTTGAAGGAGGAATTAAACAATGTGCTATCGAATCCGCTGTTGGATGCGTTCCTTCCTTGCCTTACCATTAGGTAGATGTTGCGGCATAAGAGCTGGTGCTAGCATATCATATAGTTCAAACTTTCAAGCAGTCAAGAAAGCAGTACTGAGCCCGGGTGGTTCCGCTAATATTCCTATCAATTCATTCCCCGGAAATCGTAGACAAGAATGAGCAGAGAAGAGCTTTCATTGCTAATCCACTCTGCGCGCGGAAAGGCTGTTTTTTACGAATCATGTGCAAATGCAATCAGGCATTCCATAAGAGCCCATTCTCTGATAAAGAACCTTGCCTTCCCCAGCTTCTTCCCCTGCTTTTAGTTCATTGGCATATTCCCCTTACCCTTCTTTGGGATGTCACTTCCTTTGCACAAGCCTTTTTTTGCTTTCAGCTCTGTCCGGAATTACTAGTTACCTCGGAATGGCGGCTTGATAGACATCTTCCGCAAAAGTCCTCCTCGCGCATAATGAAATTGAAATTAGTTAGGCTTAGAGATGGCACTCAAGGATCTACTTCTACTAGGGCTTAGTTAATAGAGTTAACCTGCTGTTCTCATTCCTGCTTTCAGGCAAGTAAGGAAAATCCCACAATGGAAAACCTGCAAAGAACTCGATTCTAGCAATTCCGACAACAGATGCGGGCCAAGGTGAAGGAAGAGCTCTGGTCGGTCCTTGGAGCTGGGTACGTCACAAGAGCACGATCTGGAAAAACCATAGAGAGGGCTTACAACGAACTCCAGGTATAAAATGCAAGCGACACTGCTTTATTAGATGCGTTGCTGGAACGCTTACAAGACGTATCGCGCGACGAGTGGCGCCGCTATCACGATAGTGGGGGTAACTATAAAACAAAGAAAGACGCGACGATGAAGGGCGTTGGATTGATTATTATTGGAAGGAGCGGTAGTCTTTAGTTTGGCCCGATTATGGCCTTTTTTTTTTTTCTAATCTGTATTCCAGCTAAAAGCAAGTAGTCTGGAGTCCAGCCTTCAAGTTGGTTCTCCACGGTTGGCGGAGATTCTAAACCATTACGAAGACTTAGTAAAGATAGATTTGCTTAGTGGTCCCTAAGGTGATCATGTCGGTGCAACCGAGTCGTCAAGCCTTCACGTTGGCTATTCGTACGTCTCCAGGCGAGCTTACTCCCCGGTCACCCAAGGATTGCCCGACGAGACTTGAAAGCTGCTTTCTACTTCGGCATGAGGATTTGATTGATCAGATTCGTTCTCTTTGATAGAGGCTTTGGCTTGAAACCATCTTCTGGGGCATGACATAGACGTTGACGCAAGAACGGTAAAAAGGTAATCACCCGATTTTCCTTCTATTTTTCCATTTTTAAATAACTGATTTTAATAACCGTAGCCGTAGCGAGCGAGGGCATTGACGTTAAGCGCTCTTTCCGGCTAAGGAGGGATTCTTTGACCCAATAGGCTAGCCCCCGCTTCCTGGAGAATCAGGTTAAGGGGAAGGAAGGGCGTCGTCAGTCTGTCTGGATAAAGAAATGGTCCTAGAAAGGAGGCTTTTTCACCGCATTCTTTCAGAACCTCGGTCTGGCTTCGAGGAAAAGAAAGCATCGGAGGAAGATCCCTCCCCTTCACCAAAATGCTATTTTCTTTCTTTTTGAAATGCTAATGCACTCCTTGCACGGGCTCTAGCCCTATTCTTTATATATCCTGGTCAGATTTGCCAATCCGTCAGCATTTGCTACTCACTCATTCTAAGCCTTGCAATCCCTCTAAGCTTTAACTGGGCCATGTCAAGCATCTACTATGCTACCGTCCCACTAAGAGATCTGGAATTCTCATCTTCACCATTTCCTGATTCATTCTTTCGATCTACTCATCAAAAGATATGATTTTCGGGCCCAGATACCGACACCGGCATAGCTTGATTCCTCAGTTCACTCTTATTCAGTTGAGTCCCCTAGGCTTGGGCGTTAGGGCGTAGGAGTAGGCGGGAAAGTAAGCTAGCTAAGCCAGCGAGTGGAGATTATAGCCAAGTCGTCGACTGAGTTACTTCTTTTCTTCTTTCGTGCGTTCCCCTAGGCTAACGGGAGTGAAGTACGCATGGTGTATTACTTTATGAAGCAACAAAGACAGAAGTGACCCCTAGCGAAGGAGCCTAGTTTGGGTAACGTAATCAGTGCCCCAGATAAGGACGTAGGGCGAGGCAGGAGGATGCAACTAATAAAAGAAAGATTTTCCGGAGGCAGATTCGCAAGAAGGGCTCGTATTTGACAGATTTCGAGCAACCTCCAACCTTCTATAAGGCCACTCCTATCTCTTCCGGCTTTAAGTGACCTGACCACTTTCATGCTTCGAATGAGAAGTTGCGCTTTCGATCTTATTCTCAGCTCCAGGTCTGGTCCTTTAGGTGAGGCTCTTTACAGGGTTGTTCTCTTTACGGTTCAGGAATTCGTGGTTGGCTCACTTTTCTTTGTTTGCTTACAGTTCATGCCCACTCGTCATGAACCCCCGCCCGCCCCGAAGAAAAATATGTGTTCAGGAACGCTATGTGAATAGGGTCTTTAAGCCCTCACCCAGCATCTATTAGTTCAATCAACATACGTTTCAAAAAGAATTTTGAAGCCGTATAGCCATTTCAGTCTTAAAGTAAAGGGACTAAGAATTTGCTTTGAAAGCAGGACTCTTTCCTTATTTAGGGATATGAGTAACTCAGGCAAGGCCTATTTCAAATGAATTGGCAAGTAGCTAGCTATTAATATATAGCCCTACAAGTAGCTAGCTATTAATATATAGCCCTATTTATTATATTATATAATATAATATCAGGGTTTACATTTATTAAAGGATATAGAGTGGCAGTCTTTCTCTATCCTACGCTATTCCCTGCGGTTGGAGTTGTAGTAGGAGAGTAGGTAATACGTTACAGATGAATCTCTATCCCTGTCGGAGAATACGGGAAACTACGACCACATAGAGAGTGAAATAGATAGTTAGTATAGAAGTCAGAATTTCTACAGATCTTACACCGATACGAAGTGTCTTTTTCGATCATTGTGCGGGCGATCCCAAAGCGACCCACCCGGCTTTTCATGATGTGCTTCTCGCCAGGTGGCAACTTCCACCGCCAAAAGCATTTCATTCGAGGTGGAGGCTCGTTCCAGAGAGAGACAACTCCAACTACTCTCATCATGGAATCGCAATCTAAATAAACCGAACAGCGCTCTCTGGCGGCGTATTCACACTACCGTGAAAAAAGAGCGCTTTTGGGACCCAACATTTCCACCATTTCCATGATTATTCGAAGAAAGATGCATTGAGTAACTTCCTGAGATGCATTGAGTAACTTCGACTTAAGCAAGCCCTATTTTTTAGGATCCGATAATTTTCTCTTTTTTTTATCTTACTAGAATGGATTCTGTCTCCCCGGATATAAAGGTCAGATACAAAAGGGGACCCTATCCCACTATGAACGAAAAGATGCACAAGCTCTATCCATTATCCAATCACTTGACTTGAACTTAAAGTGTTGCCCTCTCATGTCTTAAACAAAACAATCTGTATAGTTAGAATTCATGTCCGAATCCGGTAAAAGGACAAGAAAAGGACGGAACTGATAGTCTAAAGGCCGAGTCTCAGTCTATTAGTTAGATGCGCACGCTCTTTCTTGTTTTTGTTCCAAAAAGTGAATCAAAAAGTAGATTCAATAGTAGCGCGAGATGAGTGACTAATTGGGAAGCACGGAACTTGAAGTCCGAAGGAGCAGGGCTTTAACCGACTCGGGGATGGGGCTTTCCTCAGTCTATACTGACTCTCTAACCGCTATCGACGAAGAGATGGTTAAACAAACTGTCCTTCCCGCGCTTAGTTTCCTTATCGTAGGCTAAGGAGACGGCGACTAGACTAAGCCTAAAAGACGCTAGACGGCACTGTTGACGGCTTATTGTCTTTCAATTGTAGCCAACCTCGATACAAGTAACCTTATGCATTTGAGTCTGTTTAGTGGTGCCTATCCCCGACAGTGACTCCTCACTCACTTTATATATTTCCTTATTTATGTGATTATGTGACACGTCTATCTTTGAAACTCTTACCATCAGCTAAAAGACAAGGATAAAGAGGTAGGGTGTAACTAAACCGGCTCGGTTCTGAGAGTACTATGACCCCGACTCCGTTAAAGAGGATCGCTAACCCAATTCCTTGAATCTCTGACTAAGCCTGTTCCTCGAGTACCGTTTGCTAACTACACGGCTAACGCAACTGCGTTGACTGCTTCTAGTTCTTGTCTTTCACGAGTAACTCTCTCTCTCTTTCTTTTTCTTTCTTCATTCTTCCCCCTTCGTTGTATATATCCTAAAATATGTCTCTTCTCTGTCTACGCTCGTTCCTTCCCTTAAAAGAAAAGATCTCTCCGTTTGCTTCCTTCTCCTTTCCTTGCTAGCTAGAAATGATCTCTTACAACTAGCATTGCGATTCACGCATCTCGCACAACCGTGCCTGAGATAGAATAGTTTTTAGATTGGATTTAGTTAGATTGTAGTAATGTTGGTCCCTCTCTTTTATTTTAATAGTGGCTAGCAGTGGTGGAAAATCTCTTTCTTCCCCGGGAGGATAGATCATTGCCATCTTCATCCCGGAAAGCCATGCAAATACATCCGCGCGGCTACAAGAGAGTTCCCTTACTGTGTCAACCTGCTTAATGAATGGTTTGGGGCTTTCGTTGACAGTCCCTATGAAGACTTCATCCGTCATCACAAATGGTGGCTGCGGGACTTTTTCTTTTGTCCCATGAGAGCCAGTCTCTCTTCTTAACCCTTCCGATAAGGTTTGAGTTCCATGAGTAAGCCTGTAAATAGCTACCTGCTATCATCAAAGTTTGTACGCATCTGCCTGTTCCTGTGAATGCCCCTTGGTAGGATATGTAAATACTGTTCTTCCTTAGACATTCATTATGAAAAAATTATCCATTTTAAAAAAACCTTGCGTGTGTTCATAATGGATTGACGGTGCTGTTAACTCGAGCTCACTAAGTGTTGAGCCTTAACCATGCAAGATGGGCATTCGATCTACGTAAGATGAAGTTAGCCAAGTGTTAAGCCTGCCCATGCAGAGCTAACACTTGGTCTACAAAGTTCCAAGCTGGCTAAGTGGTCGAGTCCATCTACGTAAGGTTGGTACTTGGTCTACGCTAATTTGTGTGGGATATCTACATCGACTTTTTATTTTAGTCCACATCGGATCAAGACCTACGTGGATTGGCTTGCTTCCTTGAGAAGAAAGCTCGTAACCATCAGGAAGTTGTTCTCACAGCCTCCATAGACAGGTGGCAGCTTCCCATGCAAAGCTTAATCGTTAAGTTTTGTTAATAACCGTTTTTACGCCTGGGTTTAAAGTATAGAGATTTCCACCTCTATTTTACGGTTTAAAAAACTATCCGCTTTAGGTGGTAACCATACGGACACCTCCTCTTAACCTCTTGGGTTGACGGCGGAAGAATTTCTATAAATATCACCTTCCACCCAACGTTGAAGACATCCTGAAGACTCAGTCTACTTTGCTCTGTCTTAGGTCAGGGAAGAGAATTTATTTCATATCCCATAGCCGAGAGAGGCGGTAAGAAAATTCGATATCCTACAGATCCAATGGAGGGATGGTAAGCCCTAATCGATAACTTCAGTTAACCTCGGTAGGAGCATATAATTTCTTTGATTAACCGATGTGATAGAAGCAGCTATTAGATCAGTAGTATAGCTGTGGGCTAACGTAGGGCGAGCTCTTTGATAGTGACTTCTTTCGGGGCTACGAAAGGCTACTTCAATGACGGAAAGAGCCGGAAACTCGAGAAGGTTGCCTTTGTAAGCGAAAGCTCGATCGACCAACCCCCTTTGTCTTTGTATAGTAAAGAAAGCATTCGCAGTAAGCCTAGCGGCGATCACCGATCAAATCAAATAGCATCACGCTCAGGAACCTGAGTGCCCTCAAATCAAGTAAGTCTTCCCTCCGCTGGATCAAGAAGTGGTGCTTCAGTCACTTCGGTAGGGGATTCGCGATGCCATCTGTATGGTCTTGCTGTTGACGGTACCTCACAATGGGGGTGCTGCCCAAGCCGAGCTAACTACAGGTCCGAATATACTGCGATCACCCAGACCTTTCTAATACTGATTCTAATACTGAAAGAGATCCTGTATACGAAATTTCTTCAGTTGCTTACTCGACCTAAGCAAGCCAGACTGAAGACCCTCAATCTAAATTCTTTCTCCATCGAACGGAAATGGACGAAGGTTGCGATTTTGATTTTCTCGGGCTAGACTAACTACAGCTACACATAAGCAGCACTCGTTCTCGTTCTATGCTTATATACGATAGGCCTTATAGTGTGAAGTGAACGATGTGCTTCCAGAAACAAGCACGAGGAAACGGTCAGGAAATAACTCGTATCGGGAGAAGAATAGGAGACAGACCTACTGACCTTTTGTAGGAGCAAGCAGACCGAGTTTCAGACCTAGGATAAGAGTCCTTATTTATTGACCTTGAAGTTCCGGCAGACAAGTAAGCACGAATAGGAGCGGGCAATAGAATTGTATCGCAATCGGAATATGTTGAATAGGCATAATAGCCCGTCTGCCAGCTATTGGAATAGGCCACCCGTATTAGCCACCTTATTTTGTTTGAAGGAAGGAACCAGCAAATCTTACGGTGACTAATCTCCCATCGCTAGCAAGCCCAACCGGATCTTCTTTATCTGCTTTCAAAACCCCAACCGAGTTTACTGAAGCTATGTTAGTTGAATTGGACGGTCTAGAGCATCACCCTGAAACACCGAAGGAACTCGAACTGAAGACTGTCCATTAGCATGACAATGCTGGCATACTGCAGAAGCCTTAGAGACAGGCTCTGATGTTCTTCCGAGAGGAGCTTACTAATGAAAGTGGGCCGTGACTCTGTTCCATCTCCGAGATTTACTTAAAGTTCAAGGAGTGGATCTTGAACTTCGGCCTTGTCATCTTCCATTTTAGGTGCTGGTGGAAGAGAAGAAAACTTATAGGCCTGTGAATTCAGCCCTTTGAGCCTTTGTGAGAGGCTTAGTCATCGTTACCATCTGGATCTGGTCCGGGCCAGACAGTCAAATTACTGACGGCCTATACATCTCTAACACAGTTTCTAAGGTGGGTAACCTCATCGATGATTGGACTGGCTCTCGTCGGTCGCCCTTCACCATCTGGAGGAGTATCAAAGGTCCTACATTCCTGTGATAGAGCTGCGCCTCTGCCAAGCTAGCATTGACTGTGAAGGGCCAATTATCGGCCAAAACCATTTCGATCTCCTTCTTGTCATTCCAGAATACTAGAAACTAGTGGAGCGAAGAGGAATCACCTGGCCACTTAGGGTAAAGCTATCCCATCGAGAACAGGATTGGCAATGGCTAGTGAAGAGCTGAAGAAAAAGCTATTCTTTTTCTCACATCTCGATTTCTCTCTCAATGCTCAATGGAAGCTGAGGCTATCTTGCTCAGTTTTTCCTTAGCTATAAACTAAGTAAGTAAACTACCTTTATTTGGACAATCTTCTTACCGTCCTATTACTGGTCTCAGCCGTATGACTAGCCTTAAAAAAGGAAGGCTTAGGTTCAAATCAAGCAGTACCAGATGCTGATGAAATAGCAGCTTCTCCGGATCCGGAGATGCTTCCTCAACAGCAGCTTCTTCGAGAACAGCCAATGAGTGCACAAGAGCTGATAGGCCAAGAGTTTACTTCCTAAAACGGTAACAACCAGGGATGTCTAGAGAACTTCTCCTCGATTAGCTATAGAAGGAGCTAGAGAGTCGTTTTATTCTGTCCGGTCTGAGACCGGGTACCGCGTAAGACGGTATCCTAGTGAGCGGAGCAGTCTTAAGAACTAATCCGCGTTGGTAATAAGTTTATAATTTCCTTCTGGCGGGACTAAGCGCTCGACGGTGAAGTGAAGGCTTCAAAAAGATTGATTGGGTTGAAAACGTCCGTGGGCTATTTATAGTCCGGGTAACCTGTTTCATAATATACTTAGAATAAGCTATATGCGCCCGCCTCTTCGACTGGAAACATTGGTTCTTTTCTCTTTGTCCGTCTCTCCATCCAACGTAAGGTACGCTTTCCATTTATTTTGTCTTGTGGTCCCTCATGCAATGTTTACCCCGCTTTGAGTTCCAGTAGTAGCTTACCTTCCGGGCGGACTCTGTCTCTCGTCCAGTCGGTAAGTTGGTTCGGAGATCGAGGTTATTGGGTTCCCTTTTATAGTACCATTCCAGGATAAATTCCTTCTTTATCAGCAGAGGTTGAAGATGAGTTATCTTCAGACTTTACCCCAGAGAATGACCTGATGGAAGAAGCCCTGAACTGAAGGGAGGAGAGATGGGGTTCAGACTAATAATTTCTATCTATTAGCCAGGCAAGTCTATCAATAGGAATTCTCTCTGGAAGGCTTAGGCCTATTATCTTAGACGGAATTAGTGGTATGGCTTTGAAGCTGGTCTTTTTACTTATGTCATTAGCAAGGCGTAAGGTAAGCTAGTCTGCTGCTCGCTTCGTAAAGCTCCGCTTCTTGCTTTTCATCCTTTATTTAGTATTAGGCTGCTTTTTCCGCTGCTGAGGTAGCATCTCTATCGGCTAGTGAGCTAGTCGCTACTAGAGTTTTTAAAGCGTTTGCGCGCCCCTATGTTCGAAAAGAGATCACTCCTGGCTAATGGTCGACTGAAGCCTCAGCCTATTTGTTTGAAAGAATTGTCTTCACATCACACTTTAGGTAAAGTGGAAGTGGCTTGAGCCTACCTAGGTGACCATCTTCGTCTACTACAACTTGGGATGTGTGCCGTAGAGTGTGGTACAGGTGTCACCAGTCCGGAGAGATTTGTTTATGATTTGATTTCGTCAACTCGGAACTCATAGCTGCTAGCAACTCCGTAGCTACTAAAACAAGAACTCTTTCACTCGGGCTACTCTTTTCTTATCGGGCAAGTTGCCACCCCTTTGTTCAATACCCGAACTCACGTAAGTAGCTTAATCTGTCGAGAGGAACCATACCCTACCGGATCGGACATGTAACCAGTCTTCTCCGGGCTGCTCTAACTGCTCTTCCTATTAGTTAGTTCCACGGGTAACTGTCGTCATCGAGGGCGAGGGGGCCAGTCTGTTCTGTCTACCAGTCAGTAGCTAACCGAGACCCCTGTAGCTAGCTCTTCTTTAGGGGCTCACCATTAAACTGTACCTGAAGACCATTCACTGGATCTAACAGACAGTTGGAATGCATCGACAGCCGATCTACTCATCCTGTATAGATTGTCCAATACCTTTAATTCCGCACGCAGCCAGTCAGCGGAGGAATGATGGTAGGATGTCCGGCAACCACACTATATAAGATAGAGCTTGCAAAGAAAGAATGTAGGAATTCTTTGGATGCTTTCTTGGCAATTCGGCCATTTGCTCTAGCAACCGCTGAAGTAGCTACCAAAATCGGCCTGATGAGGGCGCCCTTTGGCATTAGAGCTCTTTCAACAAAAGAAGATTCGAGACTATGAATTGAATTTCCCCTTACCACTATGTAATCCACACACGCACAAAAGGCCAGTTGATTGCTTAATTCAGTTGTTGAAGTATTCGTTCTCAGTTGCTTAGTCGGTTAATCAATAGTTAGTCTTCGCAAGCATAAATATTTAATCGCCGCGGGTATTGCACACCGCCCATTTCTATACGGGCTTAGGTGGGGCACAGGGCACAAAAGAAGCGGCCAGAGGAGACATTCATTAATAACGTCGAACCCTCACCCGTACTGATGAGAATGACGGGCACTGCATCTTAAGATGCCGAAGCCGAGGAACTGAACCAATTACTTTAAAGGCAGGCATCCCGGACTGATAAAGGGGAAAACTAGGCAGAAAAAGAGATTCTTATCCGCAGTAGCGACAATCAGGAACACTACTTCTATAAGATAAGATGATTCTCGCCATTTTCCTTACAATAGGGGCATTTACTTCAGTCTCAACTAGACCTAGACCCAATAAAGCTCGAAAAAGCAGGATTGCTTGAATGGAAAAAACAAAACTGAAAGGACAACCAAACGAAACCGCTAACAGCAGAGGGCTTTATCTATATATAGTATAGAGAGCTTACCAGACGAAACCAGGCCTTTAAGGCTGGAGTAGAAGGGATAGTAGACCCGAGAGCTGCTAGTATTATAGCACCAGCCCTCATCGAGACAAGAGACCATACATTAACTATGGCAAGAACATTCAATGGTCTGCGATCTCCCTTCCTCAAAGCAAAGAAAGGAGAAGAAGCTATCGACCAGTGTCTTCTAGAAAGAGTATAAATAACATCGCCAAAAAAAGTCAATCAACGAAGCCGGTAAG
>JANKYE010300996.1:0-13779 GCA_032467995.1 Erythroxylum dillonii
CGATTCTGCAAAAAATTGTTATCATGAACAAAGAGTAATTCTCACTCTCTGTCTTCGTTAATATTTTGCGTTAAAGTTAAAAAAATTCCTCCATTTTTCTAACATCTCTTCTTTCTCCTTAGGCAACAAACAGTTATACTATCACTGTGGAATTCTTTTGTTGACAACGAAGGCCAGCGAATTGTTGAATTGCTTCATTCTCATCCAGTTATTATCTGTACAAAGCTTTGAGTCAACTTCTACAACGGTATTTACTCCTTCGCCGTAATATTGCATCTTGCTCCATCCCTTTTTATTCTATCTTAGAAATTCATTGTCGAATGTTAGGTGTTACATTATCGACATGGTTCGACTCAGCAATCCTCATTTACCCACCAATACAAGAAGTAGCAGATTTTAAAAACTGGTAATCCATTATCTTACATGCAACGTTTCAAATAGTTCGCTCAAAGTTATATATCAATTTTTTAGATTCTTCATATTTTCAACTATATAATTATCATCTTGCAGGGCCCGACAAAATAGCAACGACATTAAAAAGTATATCAATCAATGATCTTATTTCAGATATAATCCGGATATATCTTCTGGATCTAGCCAAAAAATCACCAAGATCATGTTTCTAGATTCTACCTCGAAGGTAATTACATTTTCATATTCGTGTCCAATTTACAATTTTAAATTTGTTCCTCTAAATCTTGTTATCGGTTTTTCCCTAGATATCATGGATTGAAGCCAAAATTTCCTTTCAACACATACTGCAAAAATACTGGTACATAGCATGCAAGGAATGCTTTCACTCTACAGCTGCTGCATATGGAGTTCTGTTCACTTGTAACTATTGCCAAAAAAAAGTTACAGCTGAACCAAGGTTTCTCCGTTTTATTTCCTATGTTGGATTTGTTGCCTATTCTTTCCGTGAATATAGTTAAATTTTCGCTCAACTTTTTTAGTCGCATGTCACCTGTATACATTTTTTACACACAGATTTCTTTTTCTATTATTCTCACTTTATTGTACAGGTGCCGATATGACATGGACTTGACCAACGAAACCGGAACTATCACTGCTTCCATTTTCGGGGAACTAGCTGAAAAACTTCTAAACTTTACCGCCCTTGAAACTATGCAGTATTACAATGAGGTTATACTTTTCCTTGCTTATTTCATTTACACCTACGGTTTAATCATTCCGAAATATCTGTAAATACTTATTCCACTCACCACGGACATTTATTCTTTTGGGTGATAAGAACATGGATCTGCCGTTAGAGGAGCTGCACGCACGGTTGAAAATCGATACGTTTCTCCTGCACGTCAAACCAGCAAACACTCAATCATCAGATACAGTCCAGTGCTTTACAGTCGTTTACAAGAGACTTCATTTTCACCCGTCAAAAATGACCAACCTTCGACGCACGATCAAAATACCAATCAACAAATTACGCCTTCAACAATCTCAAGTCCTTTTTATTCCTCCTTCATTTTCATTTCATCTACAACATCATCTTTTTCGATTTTTCTATGTACCGTTTATTTTGCAGTAATCTTACTATATATCACCTGCCTAGTATATGCTGATTTTTTAAATTTTTAGAGAAAATCCCTGAGTCTTCTTCATCAGTTAAACAATCCCTTGAAAAAAGATTCTGCGATGATGAATACAATGCCACATCACAAAGTGAGAAGACAATCAGCAATATTGAATGTACGGCACCATCGGATCCACAATCCACTCCAGAGACTCGTCGGAGTAGAAAAAAACCTAAATTGGAAAGAATTGTCTAGTATTGTTTGATTATCCCGTTGCTCAAAACTTGTTGACAAACTTTCTATTTCTGCCAACATTTAAAAATCTGTATTATGAAGTCTTCCGGTTCAAAGCAGAGAATCAATCTTAGGGGCGATATTCTTAAGTCAGAATGACTCCACCAAATGATTATGATTAAAAACAAATGGTGAAACTAAAATGAAAAACAGACGAAAGCCAAAACTAAAAGCAGACGGTAAAAAGGATAAGCAGACGATACAAAAACTAGACGGAACCGAATTACAAAAACAGACGGAAGCTACAAAAAATCAAGACTCAAGGCGGACTCTAAGATGTTTAAAAATATCTCTAAATGTTAAAGAAACTATTATTCAGTAGCGTCTATACATTTCAGATAGCTTCAATTTTTTGTGCAGATGTAGATAAATATTTTACGAAATCAATGCTTGAAGAGCCAGCTCATTTGCAGATCCATTTAACAAAACTTTTGTTAAAAGAATTCAATCATTATTAAGCATTGTTCCTTGCGTCTCATTTTCCCATTTTCTTCTATCTCATTTTGCGCCTGCCTCCGTCTGCTTTTCATTTTGTCACTGGTACTTGCTATACATCAAAATTATTTCCGTAAATTAATTTTGACTTAACAACCTCCTTCGTTTCGATGATAACAAATAATCTTTTAGAAAGAACAACAAAATTCACACAGACTATGTATCCCAAAAAAAAAACTATGAACAATCCAGATCTCCTTCTCCTCCTTCCATTTCTCCCCCTATTTCTTATTGATCAAAAAATAATTATGATCGATGCAGCTTCAATAGTTCCTTCGTCATATCCTTCACCTCCCTTACAAATTATAGGCAAAAATACAAAGGTAAGAACTCCAAAAGAATAACTTCCACTTTTCTTCAATCTTGTATTCTTCTTATCTTTTTTCTTTTCATTCGTCTAACTGAAGATGCTGCATAAGTTTCTTTAGCATCTGCCTGTTCTTTTTGACTTCTTCCTCTAAACAAGCTACTCGAGCCTCTAAGTCAGTTGCAGTTGTCGGTTCTTCACCTTCTTCTGGTTGTTCTTCTTCAAAAACAATTGTCGTATTGTATGCCTCTGAAGATGGAACACCAACTTCAACGATCTGTAGCGCTGGAGGTGGAACAGGTAGGTAAGGTTCAGGAAGATTTAAGTCATCAGGAACTGGTAGACGTGGAGCTGGTCGTCCAAGAAAAGGTAAAATCTCTTTCACTGAAAATATTTGCCACAGTGGTCGTCGACGTAGAATAGTTTTCACGATTGGCTCGATTAAGCACATCATATCTCCAACTTTTACTGTACTGAACTGACCTTCCATTAGTTCTCCACCCACTGGATCATTTATACTTGATCGACTACCACTCGTTCCTGGGTCTTCGGAAATGTGATGAGAAATAAACATTCCCGTCACTTTCTTCTCCACATACCCTACTTCATAGCACGCTTCATCTATAAGACGTACTTCTTCAACAATTTCATCTGCTGTTAGATCATCCATTACAGGCTCTGCGTATAACTTCATCTTTCCTTTCTCATCATTGAGCTCTATTAGTCGCCTTGGTTGGATATCCGGCACAACCTTTATTACAGTATCCTTTGTGATTGGGAAAATTGTGTGTGGATGATTGGTCATCCGTGTTGGATATGGAACTGTTCCTACCAGTTTCAAAAGGTCATAGAAACTGATCTCTTGTTCACTCAATAGATGCCTTGTGCAGCTATTCACCGGAATAGGCCGGATATGTACCTTCACTTCTCTTCTCGGTACATCCCTGATGATTATTGAATTACTCTTCTTCTCCGCCGGTTGATTTTCTTCAGTTATTCTGATCTCTAAATCTTCTTTTCTCAGCCGTTGAAGAGAATTATCCTGTTCCGCACTCCATTCTGCTGGCTCCTCTGTTTCAACAACAATGGGTGTAATCATCTCCTGACTAACTTCCTCATAAATTGGAGTAACACTTACCAGACTCAACTCCTGAGTAGTAGAAGTAATTTCCTCCTGACTGACCTCTTCAGCAATAGGAGTTATTTGTTCATATTCAATCAGTGTTGGAGTCTTTTCAGATTGCATTTCTTGTTGCTGTCGGATCGTTCGAACTTTACCTAACCTTCTCATTTGTTTTCAAATTTCGCTCAAAAGTGTTCCCCCTTTTCTTTTCAAAGCACCTTCCTCTATAACTCTTAACTCTACTGCTTTGTTTTTCAGAAATCACCTCTTCTTTCACAGTTGCTTCTAATGATTTTCTCCTTCGATGCCCCTGAGTTCTTGCTTTACTCCGAGAATCTGTTTCTCCTTTCTCTAGATTCCTCAAGCCCATCCTCCCGATAGTTGCTGAGTTAATAGAACTCTTTATATTCCAGACTAATCTGTTCCCTCTGTCTAGTCTGATTCCAGAGCCTCTGAAAATTCTAGTCAGCAACATACCATAAGGGTAACTGTGTGTTTCCTTCATCACCTTCATCATATAGTGATAAATGAGAAACGGTAGGTCTACCGGTTGGCCATTCAGTAAATAAAACAAGCACTGTTCGTCCAAAGTTGTCACCAAGTGTCTTGAACCAGCTCTAGGCAAAATACAATGAGACAAAATTACTTGTAAGACCCTCGCCTTTGGCACCAGATTTGACGACTTCTTCTCGGATGGGTCATTGTCTCCATATAACTGTTGATTGACTTCTTCTTCTTTCACCTTAAACTGTGTCATCCATCTGACTTTGCTTGTTAGCTCCTCTCCAGCGGATGGACACTCAATCGCTTTCTGAATCGACTCCATAGTTACAATCACATATATTCTGTCCACTATTGAAACAATAGCATCAGCTACTAGCGTCGCATTCTTCCAGAAGTCATACACTTCTGCATAATATATGGGTTCTTGGATGTCGAAAAATTTCCTCCATCCTGCTGCCACTATCTCTGGTTCAACATCCAGGCCATCTCTCCTCAAAGATTCAAAGTTCACATATCTGCCCAAAACCATCGATTGCTCCATTTGTTCCTTCTGTCAGAAATAACTGATTACTCTACTTTATTGCTCGGACAAGAGTAAAGGTAGGTTGCAAAGAGTTTGACAGAACTTGACAGATGAAGAATTTTGAGTTGTGAATACTCGAAAGATCGATGTTTGGGGCATATGAACAGTGTTCTTGAATAGTTGTGGTTGTCAAGGTTACGACACCTTTTCCCTCCAAAACATCCTTGTCAAAAAATTTACCACTTGTAACTTACTGTTACTGACACCGTTAACTTTCACTTATAAGACAGTTGATCGGTTAACATCACCATGTTAAAGTTCCCTCTCATTTCCTTGAATCGTTCTTCAGTTAATCCTTTAGCGAAGATGTTTGTCCATCGAAACGTCCTTTCTACTCCGTCTGATTTCTTTGAATCGTTATGCAGAGAATCCTTTAGTGAAAAAATCCGCCCATTTCCGTATCAAAATAACTTCTATTTCGCCGTATAATATTGGAATGCTACCCCTTATTTAATGTACCGCAATCATTCATTCTAGGGTCGCAGTACACAAAAACCCAAGTTCCATTGATTTGTCTAATCTTTTTCCACCATCACGTTTCCGAAAAGTTCTTAAAAAGGTTTATGCTTCCGTTTTTACTGCCGTCTCATGTTGAGTTTCGCTTCCATCTAACGTTTTTATCCTCTCACTCTCATACCACTACTTCGTCTTACTTTTCTTCATACTAACATTTATTATTAATATTATTACGGCTCAAAAAATTAATAAACCCACAATTCAATTTTTTTTCCTACTTTCCTTTTCATTATTTGCTCTTCGTTGAAACTATAACATGAGAAATTATCTAGACTTAACATTATTATTCGTCTTACTTTCCTCAACATGTAAATTTACACAGTATTAGTTTCTATTTATACCTTTTCCCCTCTTTATTATATAAGTAAAATATGTAGTCCTAATTTCATTTGTCACATTTTAATAATTTCATGACAAAGTTTTCTCTTCTGCTTATAACGTTCAATTAATTATAATATAATAAGTTAATTTATTATATCAAAATAAACTTTAATTCAAGATAACAAACAAAATTAGTTAATCACTGTAATTTTTATAATAAACCGTTTCAATTTTTTAAAGTACAATTATTTTTACTAAAGAAACATGTAATTTATGAATAAATAAGCAAAGTAGAATAACGGACGGAACCAAAAAGCAGACGATGAATACAATAGACAATAATAAAACAGATAGAAATCTGGTACTTTCTATCGTCTGATTTTCTTCCTTTAACTTTTTATCGTCTGCTTTTCTTCCCTTCACTTTCTATCGCCTGCTTTTGTTCCTTTCACGATTTATAACGTTAGAAAGGAGACGCAAGAAAGCAGACGGTAACGTTAATAATAATAAGTAAAATATTTAGTACTAATTTCATTTGACAAATTTTAACAATTTCATGACAAAGTTTTCAATCTTACGTAATATATTTTTAAATTTTGTTATAATACAAATTGAAAGCCTTATAGATTAAGCTATGTTTAGACTACGCATCTAAAATTCTTCTGCTTATAACGTTCAATTAATTCTAATATAATTTATAATAAACCGTTTCAATTTTTGAAAGTACAATTATTTTTACTAAAGAAACATGTAATTTATGAATAAATAAACAAAGTAGAATAACGGACGGAACCAAAAAGCAGACGATGAATACAATAGACAATAATAAAACAGACAAAAATCTGCTCGGGTCTCGACATGCGTTCGACATAGCTCGGCCCTCGAGCAAAGCTCGGGTCTCTGCATCCGTTCGACATAGCTCGGCCCTGCAGTAAAGCTCGGGTCTCGACATACGTTCGACATAACTCGCCCTTGAGCAAAGCTCGGGCCAACATTCGAGTTTCGACAAATTTTCGACATAGCTCACCCATGAGCAAAGCTCGGGGAAACATTCGACTTTCGAAAATTTTTTGACATAGCTCGACCTCGAGCTTCTTTCGACAAGTTTTCGACATAGCTCGGGCCTCGACTTTGCGCCTTCGACAAAACTTGGACATTACACATTCAAACTTTTAAACATAGTTAGGCATTTGAACAACGCTCGGACCACGACGTTTTGCACGGCTAAGTTCCGAGCGATACCATTAGGAGTCAAACAATGCCAAGAGCCGAAATCTTGGATCAGCCGACTTCAATATCAGTTCAGCCGAATAACTATTGGCCGCGGTCAATTTAGGCCACATACTCTGAGTTTGATCTGTAATACTCGGGACGAAAAATACAAATCTAATGGCAGACTGCATGCAATCGACTTCTGCCGAGCATTCGGCTCCTAGCAAACTGTATGAGCGTATGGGGAGCCAGTGGAAATTTAAAGTTCGTTTATACAATAAAGCAAAGGATAAGGTCAAAGACAACGTTTTTATTTACGTTCTTTCTGGTCACAAGCCCGACCAGTAGGCTTCACATAAAGGAAAAGAAACTACCCCTCGGTAGGTCGGGAAGAGTTAACAACCGGTCCTGAAGGAGTAGCTTCACGGGCAGACAAAATAGCAGAGGCAGGGTCAGAAGAGGGAATCATTAAATCAGCAGGACGGCAGGTCGGCATCACAGCCTCACCAACCAGCATGATACCATCTAAAGCTGGATCGAAATGAGGAGAAGAGTGAGGAGATTGCACGTCCACCTCCAAGCTAAGATCTAGCTCATCGTCCGGAATGTACCGAGGCTCTCCCTCGACCACCTCTATAAGTTCTTGCAAAGAGAGGCCGAGACCAGGCGGAACCTGTGGCTCGGCCGGGAAGAACCTGGACAGTTCTTCTCCTTTTGAGAGGACGCCCCGCCTCCTCACTCTCTTCTTCCACGTCCACCACCGGGGTGGGCTCCGTCGGCCGCACGGGGACAATTGCCCGGACAGGCGCTGTCGTCGGCTCGGAAATAACTGGCCGAGCCATCTCTGAGCTGGACTCCCCCTCCTTGCTCGGTTCGTTGGCCTTAGCGGATAGCCGAGCAGCCCGCCGTTGACTCTTAGAAACGCTGGCGAAACTGCAAAAGGCGCTAGCTCTCACCATGTCTGCACGAATATGGAAACAGGTCAGAGGATAAAACCAAAACATACGAATATTGCAAATAAGAAAATTATAAAGTATCGACCAGAAGGGGCAGTCTCCTCTCCTAGCCCGCTCATCCGAGGTGGGGGGCAAATCAAGAATGAATAGGCCGAGACCCCCCCTCCATATCCCCTAAGGAGTTGACCAAAGTCATACCGACCGAGCGCCTTTATTCTACCAACTGTCTCCTGTTCCTCTCTACTAAGCAACACGTTCGAAAGGTTGTTCCACAGCTCGGCCAACGGATACCGCCACGGCCTGGCTTCGAAAAGGGACCCAGGAGGCCTCACAAAGAAATACTTTATCCGCCACGACTGAACCTTTGAGGCCGTCCCAGCAGGGCGGTAGCGCGCATCCCTGTACTGAAGAGTAGAGATCCCGGCCCTGGAACTTGAGCTTTGGTTCATCCTTAAAAAGTCGCGCAGGATGCTTACCGACGGAGGGCAACCGAACTGATGGCACAACAAGTCCAGGCCGTTCATAAACCTCCAGCCGTTCGGAGGAATCTGGCTCGGCCTCAGCTGATAAGCGCGACACACCTCATCAATCATCGGGGCGTACGGCAGCCTCATACCACCAACTGTAAAGAAGCTGTCTGAAACAGCAAAGTAACCCCCCGGATTGCTGTAAATTCTTTCACTTGCGAAGGCAAGCCTGGGGCCCCACGCCGTTGGAATGCTATGTCGGAGGACCGAGTGGTGTAGTTCCCTCGCGGTCATCGTCGATGGCTCACTGGGGAGATTTTCAACAATCTGTCTATCCCTTCGGGCACCTACCACAATCACCTCCGTTTCTTCCGCCTCAGTCGCCTCGTTCCCACCAGCCTCAGGTGCCTCCACCACTTCCGTCACTACCCTCAGTGGCCTAACTTCTAAGGCCTTTTCGGCAGATTTCTCCTCCGCCCTAACCTCCCCTCTAGAGCTAGTCGATGACATGATTATAAACGGAAAATCTAAAGGATAAGGACGGAAAATGGACGTACCTAGTTGAGAATGGAGGTTTGTAGACGGAGATCAAGAAGGTATTGCTGGTAACTGCAAAGAGCGCCAGAAACAAAAATCCAGAAATCAGAAGTCAGGAAACAAATGCGTGAAACAGAAGAAGAGGACGATTACCACGCTCGCAATTTATAGTGTCGACTAAACGGAAATACCAGTCGAAGACAGACGCGCGGCGTAATCCTAGCCATGCTAAAACACGTGGCAGAATCTGAGCAGCGGTCAATTAGGTTTGTCAAAAACTAAAACCGGCGTGACAGTTGAAGGGACGTACATGACAGGGTGAGACACCGCATGCCAGCTACGCAGGACAGTCGACCTGATAGCAAGCAGCCTACGGGAGCGAGCCGCACAATTTTCACATACTCCTTCGACCCTTCTCTTCGATCAGAGCCCAGTAGTAAAAGGACGTCTCCAATGCAAACACTAAGACTCACGTAAAGACCTAAACCTAATGGCAACTTACGGCATATATAAGGTACTATTCTACGATGATAGAGGTACGAACTCATAACCCTAGTCGTCTCTTCCTTCTCATGAACCTAAATTCTCTCAAAAGACTGACTTCAGCGTCGGAGAGGCCTTCCGGGACACAACCCCCAAAGAGTCTTTATTTGTTTTGCAGGTATCCAATAGTCGAGATCACACAAAGTCATGGATCAGAACGATGACATTACTTTTTACCTTTTTTTGTGTTAAGTTCTCGGTTTAATCTTTTCTTTCTCTGCAGATTTCCCGCTTCGTCTTACTTTCCCCGTCGTCTTACATTTGTCTCTACAAAGCAGACAGAAGAAAACAGACGCAAAAATACAGAAAAGAACTACTACTCATCGCAGGTTAAGCTTCTATAATAACTTTAACTTCTGTACGCATTAAGAAATAACTGCGATTATTTCCTTTTTCTGACGACCATATCTAACGCCTCGTAACAGCCACCATTTCATACAAACCAAATAATGCCACCGCTATTTCTTCGTGACTAAAATAACTTACATCGAAACTAATCCTCTCACACCCTCCACTGATACCTTGATAATTTAACCTTAGCTTTACAGTCATTTGATGTAATCTGAAGCAGCTTTAGCTTGTAGTCTAATCAAATATATAAACATCAGACCCTCTTGAAAGGATGAAAAGATAGAGCCAAATAATAAATCAAGGCCTCTTGAAGAAACATGACAAGATTTCCAAGACGAACCAAATCTGTACTGACGACGAATCTGCAGGGTATGTATAGAACCGGGACAGAACGAATCTTCTCTTCCCAAATCGATTATTTTAAATAAACATATTGTATAAGAAAGAATCTAGGCCAATGTTTCTTTTCGTCTCCTTTAATTGCATGCGGCTAAGAGGAAAAACCAGATACTAAGAAAAAATGTACAAGTGTAGATTACAAGAGCTGTGCCAAAGGCGAAGGTGGGAACTACCGGTGTACCGGTGCAGTAAAGAAGGCCCAGACCATGCACCTCGCTTCCAAGCTACAGTCATCGTCCAACATTGTTCCTTCTCTACACATTCTTTCTTCAACTCCTCAAAGCGAGCCCAAAACGCCGCCGCCAAAATCGTTGTCAATTACCTCTACCATTACGAACTTCCCTCCCTAAGTTCTCCTCCTCTTTCAACTTCTACCTCAACTCCTGGAAAAATATTCGTTCTTTTTCCTTTCCCTTTACAGAGTGGTTTCTGGACCTTAATCAACAATTGTACTTGAAATTCTCTTCCCAACATGATTGATTATTTATAATAACATTATTTGTTATTTTCGTGTTTGTAAGTCCAAATTTAACTTCAGATTCTTGATTTTCTTACGATAATGTTATTTCTCATTTTGATGTTTCTAACTTCAATTTTAAGGTCGGCCTTTTGGTTTTCTTACAAAAATTACCATGCAGATCATCTGATTCAAAACATCCAAAACATTAGAGATGATCATGGCCTACAATTATTGATACTAAGGGAAAATGATGAACGTGAAAGGGTAAGCGTGCGTAAATATTATTACCTGATTGTTCCTTTTCCTTCGTCTCTTTTTTATTAAACATAGTCTTTACAATTGTACATTATTAATTAACAACTTCTAAATAAGGTAAACGCGGGTAAATGTTGGTGTTAGCATTTCCTTTCTGATATTTATTAATGCACGGAATAAAAAGTCGCATAATAGTTCAGAAGCTGATCGCTACATCGAGGTGTATCAAACTAGCCGAATGATAGAGAGGGCCAACAATCTCAAACAAGTACTCTACATGTCTAGAAGATGTTTTGAACGACAAATTAAAATACTTCTAGATTAAACTATCTTTAACCACGACGTGAAAACTGTTTGACACCTATCTCTAACAAAGTAATTTCATCTTATTTCTTCTCCCAACCAGTGTTAATTTTATCATTTTCAAATTACACCTCCATATTATACAATTTAAATATTTACTGATAATTTCATTAGTCAAAAGTTTATAATTTAATTACAAAGTTTTTAACATTGCTTTATATATTTTAACGTTTTCTATTTTAATTTATAGATTAATTTTATAAAATAATATTATCAATTAATTTCACAGGACATCATTACTGCGCATTTGCGGAGTATTTTTCTGCTAGTTAATAACTAATGAGTACCGGTATTGACCAAAGACCAATCTTCACTGCCACCTGGTATTAACGATTAGTCATTGTATGGCTAGTGAATGTCATTGCCAACGAACAAGAACGGGTATTGACTGTTACTGCCAAATTCTAAATGACTAATAAATGTTATTACGCATGCCCAACTAATAAGGTCGGGGCATTGGTAATGGCAATAAATGTTATTAATCACGGCAACGATTAATAGCCAATACCCTCTTCTCCAGAAGCGCATCCGAAGCCTACTCTTATTTATCGGTAAATAATCTAAATTAATTCATTGGGCTGGGCTGGGCTGGATTAGACGGCCCGTGGCCCAATGGCTGGTAATGGAGACAAGCTATTGATCGGCTGGTCAGCCCTGCTTGCTTTTTTTTATTTATACTTATGTTTTTATTTATTATTTATTATATACCTGTTAATGGATACCAATTAAGCTTATAATTATTAAATATTTTCTTTTACCAATTCAATCGGCGCGGTTTTTGAAACAAATAACGAATGATGTTTTTACTTGTAATCAAAGAAAATATCACGCCACTTCGATTCGTTAAGTGTAACCAGTCATGTAAGCTCGTGGAAAAAAAATCATAATATTAAATATATATACTACTTTATATAAAATATATCTTTAAAATGACACTAATATTAAATATAATATTAACTTTATTTTTAGCATTTATGTATAATTCTTATAAATAAGTGATATAAATTCATAATAAAAATTTAATAATAAAAAGTAAATTTAAAATAAAAAGTGCATAAACTTAAAAGTAAAATAGACCACAAATTTGATTTTAAAAAATAAAACTCAATGTAAATGTTTGAAATTACGATAAGACTAAAATAAATTACAACTACAATCAAACTCAAGGTTGCAATCAAACTAAAATTATAACAATATTAATTTTATATATTAAATAAAGAATATATTAACTAGTTACGAATATATTTTATTCTAATTTTTATAAATAAAATAAATTCGCAATAATGAAAGTGTTATCCTCATCACAGTACCTTATTTCATCCACGTCGAGACCCCAAGGGGCATACATGGAAGAAGACACCAAACTCTAAGGGTACGTTGTATCAAACAAACAAACCTCTTCGACAACCAAAGACCAACAAAGATCAAAAGAAGTTTAAGTTTCAGGTATGATGGCTAAGTACACAAGCCCTTTCTCTGTAAGGGCACAAAACTCAAGGCTTTCCTATTAGAAACCCTAAACTCGCCAATCTTTTCCTGTTAAACTATGACTTCAAACAGGATCTGGTCTACACAGTCCTAGACTGTTGACAATCTCAGACTGCCTACTAAGACGTTCTAATACACAAAATCCTCATGAGGAGGCAAGTGTAGAGCATACTTGTCTCTGTATATAACTGACTCGTGAATGTTGTCGCCTGCAACTAGATATAAAAAGAAACCAACTTTCTGCAACACAAATTAATGTAGTAGTGAAAAGTAGGGATCGTTCCCACGAAAAATTTTGGGGACAACCTCGATCCTTCCAGGTTTCTATATGGTTAGTTGACTTGAAACTGAAGTGATTGCACTTCTTTTACAGGATCAACTTGTTGCGAATTGGAAGCTTTAACAACGTACATTGCTCTTAACTGAAGTGATTCACTCCTCTAGGCAAAGTTAAAGGAAATGAGACTAAGCATAATAAATAAAAAGATTGATTCCATATTTGCCACATGTTTTACATGAAGTGTGGACCATATGATCACTCTAATAGTAACAATCTAAATGAGTCATATTATATTATTGATCAAAGGTTCGTTAAGATTGAATTAAAATGATCTTTTAATTGACAAAATATATATTTAATTAATTTTTATGTATATTTTATATAAACATTATTAATTATTATTTCATATGAAAGTATTTTAGTTGAAGATCATCTAGTTAACATTGATTTTATGAAAAATTGAGTTGATTGGATTTTAATTTTAAATTTAATAGTTAAATTTTAGTTAAACTTTAAACTTTTTTGAAACTTATTTAAAAAAATTTAAATCGTGCTCAAATCAACTTCAACACCCTAACTCATTGTCAATAATACGTTGTATCCTATGCCCTCCTTATACGGCCAACCTATGTGTCGGGATTTAATGCTACTGATATGTTATTCTTTAATAACCAAGACTAATAAAGCTTTGTCAATTCGCAGGAATAAAAAAACAAAAAAGTAAAGACACCAGAAGTTTTACTTGGTTCGATAGTCAAGGACTATCTACATCCAAGGTTCCCACTTGTTAGTG
>JANKYE010301402.1:0-13777 GCA_032467995.1 Erythroxylum dillonii
ATTTAGGTTTGAGTTTTCATACAGACACTTGGATCCTGGCTTTCGGGAAGGTCCCGGCAACAAAAATTTTTGTTTTCCGCACCCCGTGTATATGATACATGGATCGGGATTTTCCTACAAGAACTTCAATATCTATAACTTTCATGAAGACTTCGAAGATAGATTCTATCGTCTAGAGGAACAAAATTGGACCATACGATGGGATCAGGCGAAACCAGACGAAAAATCAAACGAATTGAAAAGACAGATGAATTGGGAATATTACCATAACTTTCCTATAGATATCAGATTAAGGTGTTCTTTAGATGGTTTAAAAGAGAACTTCAAGATCTACAACTTTCATGAAGACCTCGAAGATAGATTATATCTTCTAGAGAGATAGACGATATAACATCATCACAGACGATATGACGTCATCACAGACGATACATTTACAGACGATGTGACGTCATCATAGATGATACATTTTATAGATGATATGATGTCATCACAAACGATATGACATTATAGCAGATATTTTACAGACGATATGACGTCATCACAGACGATAAATTTTACAGACAATATGATGTCATCACAGACGATATGACGTAATCACAGACGATCCATTCTATACTCCTGAACATCTCCACTTATAAAGACCATAACTTTTAACTACAATGTATAAAATTCTCATAGTATATACTGTTGGAAAGATAAAAAGAAAGACTTACAACTTTCTAGAGACAATTTTCCTAGTTCTATCTAGACCAATCCATAATTTCTCCTGAATTTTGAACACAATTCCTACACCTATGAAAGACTTAAATTTTTGAATTTGTACAAGTACAAGAGACATATACACGCACTTGTTGGGAACTTTTCAGTTCTAAACCCATGGCTAAATCAAAAGAAGTTCATACATAATTTTAATTACATGATAACAATATAATCAAAGGATGCCGAGAGAAGGCTCTTGTTGACATGTGTGTAACGAACAAAATTTTTCCACTCTCGCCCAAACAGAGGCACGTAATCATGCTAAACAAATCATTTTATCAAATGCTCACATTTTTTATGCTTTTACTTCTTTTTGTTTATACAAAATGTTATAACCTTTTCCAAGGTATAACAAATCAAGATCATCATACTTTATCAAATTTCCACAACATAATTTAGATTTATGTATCCAACACATACACACACATAGGCAAGAATTTGCCCAATCACACAAAACTATAAATACATTACCCACCTAAGTAGTTTGCGAAAATCCAAGTCAAGCTTGCCCTTCCCCTTGCTCTTGGGTAGGCTTCTCTTGGTTTCCTAAAACAACAAAGGTCCCATTCAAAACAACATTCTAATAAAATTTTTAAACTTCCAAAAATGACCAAAAAAATTGCAATGCACACAAATTAAGCTCAAATCTAACCTACCCATAGTTCATCTAGGTTAGAAAACCTAAGATCTAGGTTAGAAACCTTAAAATCACTTGGTTCTCCTAACTCATCTTCTCCCAACACATACCTTTCATTGTCTACACAAACCCGTTTTCTCTCTAACTCCTTCATCCTCAACACAACCCATTTCTTTAATAAAGCAAGAAGAAAAGGTGATCAACTTACCTTAACAAGCTTGATTTCTCTTCTTTTCTTCTTTCACCAAAACCTCTCTTCTTCTTTCTTTTTTTTTCGTTTTTCACCCTTCTCTCCCTTCAATTCACTTTTTCTCTTCTTAACAAGCAAGACAACTATTCTTCTTCCATTTCTACCCTTAATGAGTCCAAAAAGTCCATTTTACCCTTCCTTATAGGCTTATGTTCTTTTAACCTTAAGTGTCTTCCCAAAAAATGTCCTTGAACATCCTTGTTACATTAGCACTTTAATTCCACTTACCCATTCAATAAATCCTACTAACTTGACATAACAATTAACTCTGAAAATAATTAATCTAATAAACCTAAAAAATTATTTTAAATCATGCTTAACTTAAAGAAAAATTTCAGGATCCAACAATTTTCCCCCTTAAAGAATTTCGTTCTCGAAATTCTTACTTGAGACATTGAAGAGGTGTGGATACTTCTCCCTCATGGCCTCCAAGGGTTCTCACGTGGTCTCTTCTATAGAATGGTTCTTCCATAGAACTTTAACCAGCTTCACAGTCTTGTTCCTCAAAACCTTTTCCTTTGAATCTAAAATCTCCACTTGTTGTTCTTTATAAGTTAAGTCCTCTCTTAACTAAACTTCTGAAGGTTCAACTATGTGTGAAGGATCAGAGCGATACTTCCTCAACATCGATACGTGGAAAACATTGTGAATCTTAGATAACTCTAGTGGCAAAGCTAACTTATAGGCTAAAGGTTCAATCTTCCCAATGATCTCATATGGGCCTATGTATCTTGGACTAAGCTTGACTTTCTTACCAAATCTTAAAACTCCTTTCCATGGAGAAGCTAATAAGAAGCACTTTGTCTTCAACTTCAAATTCCATCTCCCTTCTATGTGCATCCTCATAACTCTTCATTTTGTCTTGAACTGCTTTAATTCTTTGCTTCACTAATTTAATCTTGTCAACCGTGACTTGCACTAAATCAAGTCCTAAAAGCCTCCTTTCACCTTCCTCATCCCAACAAATAGGAGTTTTACACCTCCTACCGTACAAAGCTTCATATAGTGCCATCTAAATTCTTGAGTTTTAGGAATTATTGTATGCAAAGTCGATTAAAGGTAAATGATCATCCTATGAACCTTTGAAGTCCATGACACAAACTCTTAACATGGCATTCAATGTTTGTACTGCCCTTTCTAATTGACCATCAGTTGGTGAATGGAAGGCCGTACTAAAGTGTAACTTGGTTCCCAAAGCCTCCTGTAAACTTTCCCAGAATCTAGAGTCGAACCTAGGATCTCTATCCAAGACTATAGAGCTTGGAACCCCATGAACTCTTATTATTTCATCCATATATTTCTTGGTTAAAGCATTCAAAGAATTTGTCTACTTAATTAGCATGAAATGTGCGAACTTGGTTAGCCTATCCACAATCACCCATATTGCATCATGCTTCCTCTTAGTCCTCGTCAATCCCATCAAGAAATCCATTGTAATCTTCTCCCATTTCCATTCTAGAATTGGCAGAGGTTTAAGCTTGCTTGAAGATGCCTAGTGTTTAGCTTGCTGGCACATTAAGTATCTTTTAGTATATTCCGCAACTTCTTTCTTCATTCCTTTCCACCATAAATGCTCTTTCAAATCTCTATACATTCTCGTACTTCTTGGGTGTATAGCATAAGGGGCATTGTGTGCCTCATCTCAAGAATCTCATATTTTAACTCCAATATGTCTGGAATACACAATCTGTTACTTACCACCATCAATCCATCTTCTCTGGTCTTTATGTCAGATGGTTTACCGCTTTTAATCTCCTCTCAGAGCCTACTTAAATGCTCATCTTGTTTCTATAATTCTTTAATCTTCTCATTCAATACCGGCCTCACTCTAAAGTAAGCCAATACACAATTAGATTCAACTTGCCTTAATGTCACCTTAAGCTTGGCTAATTCCTTCAACAAAGGGAGATACACTGTCTTCACATGTGCCATAGTGGACTTCCTATTCAGCACATCCCCTACTACATTAGCTTTCCCCAGGTGGGATTTTATCATCAAATCATAACCTTTCAACAGCTCTAACCACCTTCTTTGTCTCAAATTCAACTTCTTTTGGCTCATCAAATATTTAAGGCTCTTGTGGTCTATAAACACCTTGGTGGTTACTCCATATAAATAGTATCTCCATACCTTCAATGCAAAAATTATGGTAGCTAGCTCCAAATCATGCGTAGGATAATTCATCTCATAGGGCTTTATTTTCCTAGAAGCATAAGCAATCACTTGATCACCTTGCATTAACACACAACCCAAGCCCTTCCTTGAGGCATCACTATACACTGTATATCCGTTACTATCCAAAGGTAAAGTCAAAACTGGTGTAGTTGTAAGCCTGTGCTTTAATTCCTCAAAACTACCTTGGCACTCCTCTGTCCATACAAATTTTTGATTCTTCCTTGTCAATTTGGAAAGTGGAGCTGCTATTATGGAAAAGCCCTCCACAAACCTTCTACAATACCCAGCTAATCCTAAGAAACTTCTCACTTTAGCTACATTCTTAGGTGCTTCCCATTTCATAACTGCTTCAACCTTCCTCGGACCCACATACACTCCTTTCTCTGAAATCACATGTCCAAGAAATGTCACTTCCTTTAGCCAAAATTCACATTTTTCGAATTTGGCATACAACTCATTCTTCCTCAATGTCTCCAAAGAAATTTTCAAATGTTCCTTATGCTCCTTATCATTCTTATAATAGACCAAAATATCATTAATAAATAAAATCACAAATTGTTCTAAGAAAGATTTAAAGACTGTATTCATCAAGTCCATGAAGGCTGCAGGTGTATTCGTCAACCCAAATGGCATGATTAAGAACTCGAAGTGGTCATACCATGTTCTAAAGCAGTCTTTAATACATCGGACTCTTTTATCCTTAACTGATGATAACTTGATCTTAAATCTATCTTCGAAAAGACCCTTGTCCCTTGCAACTGATCAAACAAGTCATTTATATGTGGAAGCAGATATCTGTTCTTAATGGTGACGTGGTTAAGCTTCCTATAATCCACACATATCCGCAATGATCCGTCTTTCTTCTTCATGAAAAGGACCGGAGCTGCCTAAGTTGAAGAGCTCGGCCTAATGTATCCTTTCTCCAACAAATTTTTCAATTGCTCCTTACGCTCCTTTAATTCTATTGGAGCAATCTTATAAGGTAGAATTGAAATTAGCATTGTGCCCGGAAGGAGCTCAATGGGAAATTCAATTTCTCTAAGTGGCAGTAGTCCTGGTAACTCCTCAGGAAAAACATCTCGAAATTCCATAACCACTGGTATATCTTCTAACTTCTCGCTATCTTCCCTCGTGTCTACCACATAGGCCAAAAATGCTTCACACCCTTTTCTCATCATTTTCTCTGCCATCAAAGCCGAAACAACCCTCGATAAGCTAAATTTTTTGTCTCCCATAAACATCACCTTTCTTTCATTATCTAGCTCGAACCCCACTGTCTTTTGTTTGCAATCTAAGTTGGCATTATACTTCTCTAATGTATCCATACCCAAAACTACATCTAATCCTTCCATCTCCAATGGCATTAGATCCACTACTAATTGTTCTCCTCTAATATGTATCTCACAGTCTCTATAAATTTTACTAATAACAATATACTGGCCAATTAGAGTAGTCACCATCAAAGGAGTATCCAACAGGCCCAAATCCCTACCATGCACAGTTATACCTGATGAAACAAAAGAGTGGGTAGAGCCTGGATCATATAAAGCAACAACATCCGCATCAAATAGTTTAAGCATACTAGTCACAACTTTTGGAGCGGTCTCTGTGTCCTCTTGTATTATTACAAACATTCTAGCTAGTGCTTGCCCCCTTATTCTTCCTGGAGTATTCACTCCCTTAGCTGCATTTGAACTGCCCACTTCCATTGTAGTCTTGTGCACCACTGTCTCAGTTCTCCTTAAAGCTTGCATCTGAGTTCCCGCTCTTCTTGTATACCGCAGACACTTTCTAGCCATGTGCCCCTTCTCTCCATATTTGAAACAAGCTCCAGTCAGCCTGTAGCATTCCCCTCCATGGAACTTGCCACAATGATCGCAATTAGGTATAGATAACTTCTCCCCTTCTTCCCTTCTACTGCCTCCCACTGTTGAAGCCTGATGAGAAACAATAGAAGTCCTCATAGGTCTAGGCCTGCTTGTACTACTGCTCCTCTCTTTAGATTGCACAGGGAAGGTCTTGGCACTTCTCTCGGGCATAGAATTATCACCTCCCCTCTTGAATTGGTCTCTCCCTTTTCTCTTTTTATTCGCAACGCTTTTTATATTCTTAATGCTCTCCACCCTTAGTGCCGTTTCAACCAGCTGTTGAAAATCACAAAATTCTGCACCACCACTTTTTCTCTGATAGCTAGATGTAACCTTGATTCAAACCTATGACATTTAGCCGCCTCGCTCATCATTAATTCAGCTGCATATCAAGTCAATTGTGTAAATCAATGCTCTTATTCGCTCACCTTCATTTACCTTTAGGTGAGACTCAGAAACTCTCTCTGCTTTTGTTGAACATATACCTCAGACAGGTACTTCTTCTTAAATACTGTTAAGAAACCCTTCCATACGAGCACTGGTGGTCTCATCAGACTTCCCAGCACACTCTTCCACCAATGCAGAGCATCTCCCTGAAGCAGGCTAGCATCATACACAACCTTCTCATCATCCTCACAGTCCATCTGATCCAGTATCCTCTCAGTCTTTCTCATCCAACTCTCGGCTTCTCTTGGATCCGTTGTCCCATAAAAATCCACTGCCCCATACTTTTTGAGCTTATCAAATTATCTCTCCTTTTTAGCTGGGGTCGGAGTAGAATATTGCGGCATCTGGCCCATAGCCTGAGCAAATGCCTAAAACATCCTCAGATCTAATAGAGCAAGCACTTGATCCTACGAAAAAAGGAGACTTCGACGTCTGTGATTGATCGGGCTCACTACTACGTGCTACAGAAACCTCAACATTCCGTAGGGCTACAGATTGATCAGTACTCTCCTCCCTTGGTAGAGAGACAGGCGCAATAGATCTTTGTAATACTCCTCGTGTCCTTTTATGAGATGGCATCTTACTCCTTCAATGTAAACACTAATGATTAACTTACATTTCATTTTTTAGAAAAATCCTAATCCCTGCATGTATGCATAACATGCATGTCACTTAGTGCAATTCACTTAATTCACAGTGTAGCAAGTAATCACATAACATATCAATTCATCCTACTATGCCTTCTAAGCCTAAGAAATCAAACAATGCTGGACCCTGCTTTTGGAGCCCAGCATTCGAAGACATCTAACAAAAATAGTACTTGTCCCCAACTATAGCAAACCTGTCTTAGGGAAATTAGCATAACTTTCTCTATAGGTATCAGATTAGGGTATTATTTCAATAGATAGAAAGATGACTTCAAGATCTACAACTTTTATGAAGAGCCTAAAGACAGATTCTATCATCTACAGGGTCAAAATTGGACCAGACAATAGGATCAGGGGAAACTAGACAAAAAGTCAGACGAATTGAAAAGACATATGAATTGGGAATATTGCCATAACTTTCCCTATATATATCATATTAAGGTATTCTTTAATGGTTCAAAAGAGGACTTCAAGATCTACAGCTTTCATGAAGACCTCAAAGATAGATTCTATCGTCTGGAGGGACAAAATTGGACCAGCCGATAGTGAATAGAATGTCAAACATAAAAGAAACAAAAGTCAAACATAAACGATATGACATTATCACAGAAGACACATTTTACAGATGATATGACGTCATCATAGACGATACATTTTATAGACGATATGATGTCATCATAGACGATATGACTTCATCACAGACGATACATTTTACAGATGATATGATGTCATCATAAATGATACATTCTATACTCCTAAACATCTCCACTTATAAAGACCATCATTTTCAACTCCAATGTACAAAATTCACATACTATATACCGTTGGAAAGATAAAAGAAAGACTTACAACTTTCTGGAAGAAAACTTTACCTAACTCTATCTAGATCAATCCAAAATTCTTCCTGAATTCTAAACACAATTCTTACACCTATGAAAGACTTAAAATTTTGAATTTGTACAATTACAAGAGACATATACACACAGTCGTTGGGAACTTTTCAGTTCTAAACCCATGGCTAAATCAAAAGAAGTTTATACATAATTTTAATTAATTCATAACATTATAATCAAAGGATTGACACAAATACAACGTATATAGGATGCTCAATGTTTAACATGCTTATAAAGCTATCCAAAAATGATTGAACTAACATAGTTACAAAAGTTTCTAATATCTTGGAGTTTTTGATGCCTTGCAAGGATTGTTAACCTTCTCGTTCTGCACCTGAGGAGGGTATGTGGGGTGAGCTACACAGATCAGTGGCTAATATATTTTTAGCCATTGTCAATTGACCAAAGTTATGCAAAAATGCACGTATATATATATCCAACAACTTAAACATTTATCAATTTAGTTCAAAACTCATAACTATAGTACGAGAATAGTTGAGTCTAGTAATGCTCGGTTCATTGAAAATGATCAAATCAACGGGAGTGGAGAACCACAAAAAGTGGATATTCATTAGAATCGAGTAGAAACTACTCAAAGTCGAGTAGACATTACCACATCAAACGAGATCCCACCGGTTGTTATTCCTCTTGTTGCATCACGGATACGCAACATACCAGAACAACAAATTAATGCTCCAATTCCACCAGTTGATCAAATTAATGATGAACCAACTAATGGTAATCAAGTTAGAAATGATCAAGTAATGTCACAAGACGTAGCATTACGAAGGTCTGCAAGGCAAAGAAGATCAGCTATTTCAAGTGACTACGAAATTTACTCACCCGAATATGAATGTGACTTAAGCATTGATAAAGATCCAAGCTCATTCAAACAAGCCATGGAATGTGACAATTCTGAAAAGTGGTTCAATGCTATAAAGGAAGAGTTGAAATTAATGGGTGACATCAATGTCTGGGAATTAGTTAAGCTGCCGAAAGGTGCAAAGCAAGTGGGTTGTAAATGGGTCTTTAAGATTAAAAGTAACTCACAAGGCAACGTTGAAAAGTAGAAATCCAGACTTGTTGCCAAAGGTTACACTCAAAAAGATGGTATTGACTATAAAGAGACCTTCTCTCCAGTTTCATAGAAGGACTCTTTAAGAATTGTTATGGCCTTGGTGGCTCATTATAATTTAGAGCTTCACCAATTGGACATAAAGATCGCCTTTCTAAATGGTGACTTGGAAGAAGAAGTGTATATGGATTAACCATAAGGTTTTAAAACAACAAGAAAGGATAAGTTAGTGTGTAAATTAAAGAAGTCAATGTATCAACTGAAACAAACTTCCCGACAATGGTATCTTAAGTTTAATGATATCTTTACATCTTACAGTTTTTTAGAGAACACTGTTAATCAGTGTATCTATATGAAGGTTAGTGGGAGCACGTTCATTAGTAAGAGGAGTAGGAAGGGTTAAAAGTAGCAAAAAGGTATGATCCTAATTGACTCCGTTAACAGCTTTATAGGTATAAATCACAGCCCTCACCAATCATTTGAGCAACATACAAGGAGCATCTTCATCTACAGCTGAAGCTATGCAATCACAGTGTGAGTTACGCAGGCAAGACAACCATTACACAACATAATGTTTCTTTTTAGGAGCCAATAGCACTAAATAGGTAAATTACTTGGGCCAACCACAGCGAGGTAACAATCCGTACTCTAATACTTATAATCCACGGTGAAAAAACTACCTAAATTTTTCTTGGAGTATTAAAAATGTAGGTGGCTAGGCAAGATTGCAAGGACCTCCTAGATTCCAGCAAGACTGACTTGGATCTTTCGAGGACAAAATGGCCAAGTTGATGGATGTTTTGGGGTCCAAACTGGAAAATCAAGAAGAGAACTAAAAGAGAATGTTTTCAAGCTAGGAGGAAAGTCAAAAAAGGATGGAGGAGAAGTTTGATCAGATTGTGAAGAACAATGCCTCATCCATTCACAACTTGGAGGTACAGGTAAGTCAACTTGATAATGCTATATCTTCTAGAATTGCAAGTTGCCTACTAAGCAATACTGAGGCCAACCTAAGAGAATAAATCAAGGCTATTACATTTCCAAGTGGTAAAATAATGGAGGAACCAAGTGTGCACAAGGATAGCCAAGAAAATGGAAAAGCAAGGAGATAGAAGAAGAGAAAAAAGAAGAGAGGCATTATGTACCACCACCACCACCATACAAGCCTAAACTTTCATATCCATAAAGGGTGAGACAACATCAGGTGGACACTTAGTTTTCCAAGTTTTTGGAGAAACTGAAGAAGCTTCAGATTAACTTGTCATTAGTGGAAGTTTTATAGTGCATGCCTAAGTATGTGAAGTTTCTTAAGGACATACTAATACATAAATGCACTTGGGAGGACAATCAGACACTTGATGGAGATTTGTAGTTCTGTCATCTCAAACACGATGCCCTCAAAAGCATAAGATCTAGGGAGTTTTACTATTCCGTATGTTGTTGGTGACTTTCAATTTTCTAAATTCTTATGTGATTTATGTGCAAGTATTAACTTGATGCTTTTGTCTATTTTCAGGAAATTAAGACTAGGAGAGGTTAAGCTGACATCTATGCTAATTTAGCTTTTAGATTAATCCATCAAGAGGCCATTTGGAGTTGTAGAAAATGTAATGGTAAAAGTGGATAAATTTATTATTCCTGTTGATTTTGTTGTGATAGATTTTGAAGTTAATGAAAACTGTCCATTAATTTTGGGTAGACCCTTTATGAATACTAGTAAGGTATTAGTTGATGTGCATGAAGGAAAACTTGTTTTGAGAATTGGTGATAAGAAGGTTGAATTTAACATGTCTAAATCTTTGAAGAAACTGATAGAAAGTACTACATGTATAAAAATTGATGTTGTGGATGAGTGTGTGAAGGAGGTAAAAGAGAAATTTAATGAAGTATTCGAAGTGTGCAGGGATAAGAGTGCGAGAGAAGAGGAATTATGTGAGGCAGTTGAACCAGAAAAGTTGGAGAGAATAGATACACCTACGCAATCTTCCACCGTTAAGCCCTCCACTTTAGAGCTTAAACCCTTATCTTCCCACTTGACATACACCTTTTTAGGTAAGAAGCATACCTTACCCATCATTATCTCTAGTAAATCAGATTGTGACCAAGGCGAGAAAGTGGTGGAGATCATTAGGAAGAGGATGAGAGCCATAGGGTGGAAAATTTATAATATTAAGGGGATTGGCCCTAACATAGTGATGCATAGGATTAACCTAGAAAAAGGATGTAAAACTATGAGGGAGCGATAGAGAAGGTTGAATCCAAACATGCTAGAGGTTGGGAAGAAGGAGGTAGTGAAGCTGTTGGATTCAGGGATTATTTATCCCATTTCAGATAGTAAGTGGGTGAGTCCAGTGCAGTGTATGTCTAAGAAGTGTGTCTAAGAAGGGATGTATGAAAGTGATGGAAAATAAAAAAGGTAAAGTGATTTCTACTAGAACCATTATAGGTTGGAGAGTATGCATTGCTTATTGGAAGCTCAATTTGGCCACCAAGAAAGATCACTTCCCTTTACCTTTTATGGACCAAATGAATGAGAGGGTGGTTGGCCATGTATTTTACTATTTTCTTGATGGATATTTAGGGTACAATCAAGTGGCTATATACTCACAGGATCAGGAGAAGACCACTTTCACATGTCCTTATAGGACTTTTGCTCATCGGAGGATGTCTTTTGTTTATACAATGACCTGCCACATTCCAAAGGTGCATGATTGCCATATTCAAACATAAATGAGAAATTGATGTTGGTATTTATGGATGACTTCTCTGTCTTTGGGGATTTTTTTAATCATTGTTTGTTTAATTTAGGCAGAGTGCTTCAAAGAGCTAAGGAGTCTCATTTAGTCTTGAATTGGGAGAAGTGTCACTTTATAGTCTAAGAGGGAATTGTATTGGGACATAAGATCTCGTGCAAGAAGATTGAAGTGGATCGAGCTAAGACTGAAGTAATTGAAAAGCTAGCACCTTCCATAACATCAAGGTCATTCGAGCCTTCCTTGGTCATACAGGATTCTACAGATAGTTCATCAAGTATTTTTCTCTTATCGTTATACCCTTAACACATTTATTAGTATTGGTTAGAGTTGACTGTGTTTCTAAGTGGGTTGAGGTCATAGCTACTCCAACTAATGACGACAAGGTGGTTCAAAATTTCATCAAGAAGATATTTACGAGATTTAGGGTGCCCAGAGCAATTATAAGTGACGGAGGAAGCCATTTTTGCAACAAATTATTTGAGGCTCTTCTGAAAAGATACAATGTTCATCATAAAGTGGCAACTCGTTACCACCCCTAAACTAGTGGCCAAATGGAGGTGGTGAATAGAGAGTTGAAGAAGATTTTGGAGAAGGTAGTGAGCACCTCAAGAAAGGATTGGTCGTTGAAGAAAGATGGCACCTTACGGGCTTACAGAACAACTTTTAAGACACCCATAGGAACTGCTCCATATAGACTTGTGTATAGTAAGACGTGCCATTTACTATTGGAGTTAGAGCATCAGGCCTATTGGGCCGTTAGGAAGATGAACATGGATTGGAAGGTAGTAGGTGAGAAGAGATTGTTACAACTTGACGAATTGGAAGAGTTGAGGTTTAATGCTTATGAAAATACTAAGTTATTCAAGTAAAGGACAAAGAAGTGACATGATGCTCACATAAAGACGAAAGAGTTCAAGAGTGGGGACTTGGTGCTTTTGTTCAATTCACGACTTCAATTATTTCCTAGAAAGCTCAAGTCAAGATGGAGTGGACCCTTCAAGGTTATTTAAGTGTTTCCCCATAGAGCTTTGGAGTTAGAAAATGAAAAAGGTAAATCATTCAAGGTTAATGGGTATAGATGCAAACCATACTATGGAGGAACATGCTCATAAGAAAGGGAAGTCATCTCTTTCCTTTCTTCTACTCCTTCATGAGTGCATATGAAATGGTCAAGCTACTAACCTTAACTTAACATGTTTACCTTTCTTTTGCTTGCTTTTGTTTACTTGTGTGTTTGGTTTGTTTGGTTTTGATTATGCCTGGTTTGAATTTTATATGAGTTTTAACTTGTTTTCTTTTCAAATTACTTGTTGGTTACTTGATTTTGATGTATTGGTAGGTTGATTGAATGTTGGGAATGCATGCTGAGCTTAGAAGAAGGGTAAAAAGTTGGAAAGTTGGATAACCCACGATCGTGGGAATTGGGTTGTTTCGTACGAATGTGGGAAGGCTCTTTAGAAACTTTTTGGAGCCTTAATCCACGATCGTATGAATGGGCCTATTTCCCATAAACGTGGGAAGGTTTTCCAAAAACCTTTTGGAGTCTTAACCCATGATTATGAAAATCTTGAAGGGAGAAGAAAGAAAGAGGGAGTTTTTTAAATCTTCTGTATCGTGGAAATCACGACAAAAGATTTTAAAAACTCCCTCTTTCTTTCTTCTTCCTTCTTCTTCTAACTTTCTCTCACTCTAAGCCGATTTCCACTAACCCTAAACTAAAAAATCCTTCACCTTTTCACCAAATCTTGGTATTTTCTTCGGTCTTTCCATCATTAATAACTTCTTTTACACTTATTTCACATTACCCACTCAAGAATACAAGGATTTGGTCAGTTTTTTTCTCTCTCTAAAACGTGTTAACTCTCTCAGGACTATTTTTGCAGATTCTTCTCATTCAATGTCTCTTGACTATTTAGCTGCAAATATTGGTTGGAGTCATCTAATTCGTTGTGATGTATCGATATACCCAATGATGACAGTAGAATTTTTCATCACTATGCACTATAATCCTAAAATGGACACATTCTGGTTTAGAATTGGTGGTTATGCATATAAGCTTGATTATACTGTCATTCGTGCACTTTTTGAGTTGTCCAACATGAAAGTTTTAGATAACCATGATGAATTTTTTGTCGATGAATATTGGAAAAGCCTTACAGGTGAAAACTCTTTTGATTTTAGGAATGCACCTAACTGTTAGTATAAGGCGCCTTATATGTGATGTAAGTCGACTTATTCTGTCACGATACCGATAAGTCGCCTTGTCTAGT
>JANKYE010301714.1:0-13774 GCA_032467995.1 Erythroxylum dillonii
ATTCTCTCTCCATAACAGATTTCTAACAACTTGCCTACATGGCAGTCACTCCCCTCCTTCCTAGTTTGTTTCTACAAGTATAAGTGTTGATGGGCCTAGCTAGTATGGGTTGGGGAGAGGGTGGATTGTTATCAGTTGCTGTGGTCAAAAGGGTCTCTGAAGCCTGAACATCAAAACTGGTTGCTATTGGAGCCGAAGTAATAAACTAAGGGTGAGATCTCATAACCTTTTTGTGAGATTGCTGGCAACCAAATGGATAGCTGTGCAAAATATTCAGTCTCAAACATTTGATTGACCTGAGAAGCAGTTAAAAGCATATGATAATGATTGTTAGAAATTGCAAACCGTGTGATGTCAGGAATTAGTGAGCAGAATTATGTAGCTCCTTTTTGGAACATATTCCCTGCTCAACAACCCTGATATACTCATCCGGAAACCTATTAAAGATTGCCATTTTCCATTTTCCGTAATATCTTCCAATGATGCAATCATGTTCATAAAAGCCCAGGGGTTCACAAGTGCTTCATACCAAGGAGCACACCATATTGAATGACTACACAATTCTTGATAATTTTGTTCATAAAAACACACAAGTATGCACGAAATAAAAAAGGATTCATACTTCTTGTCCAAGCAAGAGGCAAGACAGCGTGTACCTTTAAATTTGGCAATTACCTAGTCTACATTTTATAGGTTCCTCAGCTTTAAAGCTTCTCGACAATCAATAACAACATTCATCAGAAAAAGAAAAAGTTGTAGAGCTAATCCTAAAGCCGCTTGGCTCTCTTCAGCAACTGCAGATGCTTGTGTTGGTGCCCACAAGTAAATAATATGAAACTAAAGATGCACGCAGATAAGGGGAAGGCAGAAGTGGAGTTGTGGGCATAATGGGGATGATAAAGCAAACTAATGTTAGAGGAAGGTGAAGACAAATAAATATATTATGGCAAGGGAGTGGATTAAAATTCAGATGCCCAATATGGCATGTAACTTGATAAATGTTTAATTAGTGCCTACAAGGAGTACTGAACATCATGAAGGTACAATCTACAAATAACTTGCATAAATTAGAAGAAGCATGTTTTCTCATCTCACAGGTGCAAAAGGTGGATCATACAAATGTGCTAACTACTCTAGATATTCCTTGTGCCCCATGCTACTCGACAGCCTTCGATAGACTATTCGGCCTGGAACAAAGGGTAAAACCCTTCCTCAATCCACACAGGATGTACACCTTGCACTTGTCTGGCAAGTCCATGAAGATCGGACACCCAAATCCCAGGTGAGGTCTCAAAGGGGCGAGGAAACACATAAGACTTAGAATGATTAGGTTTAGAAGTTTTAGTCATATTAGCCATGATGATATTGCAGAGGAATGTCTTTACAATAATATTTCACATCAGGTTTTTGCCAATTGCAAAAATTTCCTCTGCGCTGCCTCCCTAATAGTCTAGGCTGTGAGTCAAACATTGTTCAGTTCAGCATTCCCCTTTGACAAAAAGATGCTCAAAAGGCACATTCATATGCTTTTGTATTGTGGTTTGGGAACAGTGAACAACGAAGAAAGTGAAGACATATGCTTCTTATAATAGCTTCCCTCTAAAGTCTCAATCTGTTCCTAATCCTAGTGAGCTGTGGATTAGTTGAGGATTTCTGGTCTTGAGTGCCTAAAGCTTCCATTAACAGCATTTTCATGGGATATATGTTTTTGGTCACTGCCAGGGTGGTTGCAGCAGTCCACTACTTCACCTAGCAATGGTAGTTCTAATTGCTTACGATCTTTACAGCAAGGAATTCTAAAGTACTTCATTGACCACCACAACGATAACATCACCAACAGCACTGTATCATCAATTAATCACTTGTATGATTTCTTTTAACTTTTGTTGGAACAGCAGAGCTAAGAGCATTATTATTTACCAGCTCAATTCACTTTGATTTTTCCTGAGGCTGCCTAATTTATAGACTGAAACATTTTACCATAAACAAATACTTTAATAACAATCAAGTACAAGTACTACTAAAATCTATTCGACAAAAAAGAGCTAGCACAAAAGTTCTCAAGAAAATAAGGGCAAAAAACATGAATAAAAGACATCAGAGTGAATGGTAGATCAATTATTCGATGAGTCAAGCCTGCTTTGTACCGTCACTGTGTATCAAAAATAACATACCACTAAACCACTTTGCTCCCTCACAAATATGTTTCTGTTTATTCCACTGCAACCAGCTAAAAATCAAATAACAAAACCCACCTAAAATTAGTTTAAGTCTCTACAAACCTGTCATCACCACAGTTTCTTAGAGATGTAGTTTCAATTCAGTCACTTACTCATCTAGAATCCAAAAACTAAATCTATAATTTGCTCAACATCTGCCAGCATATAGATTAGTCACAATATGATATCATAACCATATACTATTACATTCATCAGCAGAACAAGAAAAGAAAATTAGAGAAAACAAATGATTGTTCACTGATTTTTAGAGTTGTCAAAGATGGTAAAAAGCCATAACCAACAGAACTACTTTTGATATCTTTGTGCCTGCTCCACATTAAACAGAGTGCGACCTATACAATTTGACAAGCAAATACATGATGCAAGCAGGTTAAAATGGAGAAGCCATCGATCGCCTAATGTTGGAGAAATAATGGGCAAGATCATACCTAAATACGGTTAATAATCTGTACAACTACAAATGCAGTACAGGGGATAAAACTATCTAATCTGGTCCCACATAAGAATGTGTTCTTATGATTCATTCTGAACATTTCTCCTTTCCACTAGCAGATCTCAATATAAACGCAATGTCAAATAGATTGGAAATGAAAACAATAACTAGAGTATGTAAATTCCAATCTACCTCTTCACCTGAAACAAAATCCATTTCCTTCCCCAGTAAGTCAAGACAGCATGCACCAAAAGCACGATGCAAGAGAAAGTATGCAGTCATTGGCAAATGTCCTTTTATGATCCTGGCAATCAAGTTTAACAAATGTTTTGGATTTTTCAAGTCTTACAATTGCATTTCCACTTTTCACAATCTGACTTGGGTAAAACTTACTAGGTGTTTCTACAAAACTATAGTTTTGCACATATGAGCTCTTCAAACCATAGTTATAAAATCTGTAACCAGTTCCAGGAAAACTGCTTTTGGACTCAAAGTTGCATTTGAACATCCAAAAGCAACTTCAAACATAACAACAAACAGGCACTGAATGTAATACTAAGATGGTTACAGAAGGGGAAGATTCCTAGACTAGATAAGAGTGATGTGGCAGTGTCAATCACAAAAGAGAACAAGGGGCACGACACACTATACCTCTCATTTTGTTATCCATTGCTCTGTTTCCCAAACCTTCTATGCGCCCATCTTTACCTTTTCCTGTAACTGTATTATGAATTATCACCATAGGAGGCCATATAATCAAATCATCCTGGTTTGCTGCTGCTTCATCAGCAGGTAAGAACTGATAGGCTTTTGAATTATCAGGAGGCTTTGAATAGTTCCATCCCATTAAAACACAGAGAGCTTTGTGCAAACCCAAATGATCCACACGGGAATCTGCACTATCTGAGTTGTATGTGTGCAATATAAGAGCATGCATGTTTGGGAAGTCTTTGGAAGACCTGTAATGTTATATACCAATGGCATTGAAGATAGCAATTCAGGTTCACCAATTGATATCACAGGGAGTTGAGAAGTACAAAAACAAAGGACATTTAAAATCACATCTATATACAAGTTAACATAAGTTTAAAGGAGATACATATGATGACAGCAAGTGCATCCTATAAAGTCAACAGAATTCCCTCATACTGGATAAAAACTTTGGAACTGTATTTAGTGCATTTTCACTAAATGCTTCCTCCTTGGAGTCACTACAGTCCTAGTAAAACCACTTAAAGGGAACCCTTTTTCATGATTCCCATGGTGGAAGACCAAATATTACCTAGTTACAACACCAGTAACAATCTAAAAGGAAGTTGGGATGCAGTCAAGGCATATCGAGCAACTTCATATGTTCATCACACAAAGATAGCCATGCATGTGATCATGACTGGGAATATATGAGCATATCGGCAAATTTAAACAACCCTCCACTTCTCAAACATCGTCACATGGTTTTTAAGCTACATTCAAGTATTAAAATAATCCACACCAATTGAGGTTCTTCTCAGATCTGCTATCTTTCTATGTCGACATACTAACAAAACAGGTTACTAGATTCATCACCTACAAGACAATTATACACAGCTTCACAAATTACAGCAAATGAGGAAAATACCTCAGCTGCATTTAGATTGAAAGCGAGAAGGGAAAAAGGTAATATGCAAATGTTCAAACATTATTCCACTTTCACTTCAGTAGTCACTGAAGATCATCATTGCCTTACAGAATCTACCACTGAAATTCGCTGATAGAATTCCTAATCCCCTAAAAATTTATTCTCGTAAAGGCAAATATGGGAAGTGGATGCTGAATTAGCTGGAATAGGAGCTTTAGTGGATGAACATTTCCAGGCACACATCTTGAGTGGCTATTCCCACTCCTCCAGTCTTGAGTGGTTATTCCCCACTCCTCCACTCTTGGGTGGTTATTTCCCACTCTTCCATTACCCTAATATTCAGAAGGTAGTTTTCCTTAACATCAGTATAAATACTTAGAAAATAGGCCAGGTAGAGTAGCTAAAAAATTCATTCTGAACTATTGTAAGGAGTCTGGTCCTCTCCATACGGACTGTTTTCTTTTTCAACACAGATCCCCACTTCATTTTACTTTTTCTTTTCCCCTTCTTCTACCATACGTAATATTGAAAAACCTAAGGTTTGACTAGGTTTCAGGATGGAAGAGGAGATAGGGAGGGGAGAGGAGAAAGTTAATCTGGAGACCATAATACAAAAATTGGAGCCAAGAATATGCAATAGTCGACGTTGTTAACATCAACTAAAATTGCTTTTTGTTCATTTTACAACTATCTTTGTAAATATAGAAAGTAATTAAACATATAATTGAGCAATCCAATAATTAATTGACTCCAATCCAAAAGTCAAATCTTTACAACTACTAGGGAGAGCCAGAGATGCACTCCATAAAAAACTGAACAATTTGAGCCAGTCCACAACTGAAGTGGGAATAAATCGCATACAAATAACTAATCAGAATCCTATGCGGACAAGATCATAGAATAGGGAAAGAAATGAAGTACTCTGTACTGAACTAACTAAAGTTAGGCATGGGGGAATTTCTATACTTTGGGTTGTGAGAAACATACAAGCTATAAACTGCTTTATATAAAGAGGGGGATCAAAGAACAACGACTGTTCAGGTTTAGCTAGAGACCTTATCTAGCTTCAAATTATACTATGTGAGATGAAAATGTTAAGAGATCAACAAAGATAATACATTTCATCCTAATTGAATAGTGATATCAACTTAACTGAAACAGATTTGAACAAGGTGTCAGGTTCAGAAGATGAAATAAAGAAGAAAAATGCTGATTATAAAAAAGAGAGATTCCTGCTGCAGAGCCTTAAAATTCTAATACAAGTCCATGGTCTGGGCCCAGCAGAAAACTGCAGGAATTGAAAAATAAGCTTGAAATAGCAGGAACAAGTATCTAAATAAAATCAAACCAACGAATGCAAACAATAAAAGCTATGAAGAAGAACATATGCAAAGAGTTTGAAGAGCTATATATACTATTTATCAAGAATAACTACCTCTAATTCCACAGCAATAAAAACACACCTAATGATTCTCCAAACAGTTAGATCATTTGATGAGGAACAACTAAAAATTTAAAACAAGAACAGCAGAATATAGAAATGGGAAAGGACAGAAAAAGAAGAGTGAGAAAGCAAGAGAAAGAAACTAACATTTAGAGATTAAACGGGAAACAGATATAAAGTTTTCAAATTCAATACTCAAACCCACCATAACCGTCACTCTAGGTGCTTAAATTAGAGACTTTAACTAGAATGTGAATGGACCAACTATTAAATCTCCTTTTAGGTTTAAGCATGACAAGAATAATATTCTACGACTAGGAATAGATTTATTTTCAAGCCAAAACCTTTATTTTCTAGTATTTGATTACCAATCGCTTATATTGGATTGGGTTACCTTCGCTAAAAACAAAAACAATAAATATAAACCAAGCTAACAGACTTGAAAGGAAAAATAACTTCAACTAATAAGCTAGCATTACTGCATCAACACTATCTAGACATATTTCATGATATAGTTTAATACCATTCGTAAATAGTCTAGGAAACAAGATTACAAGTTATAGTAACGAAACTTCCAATCATCTCCAATTTACAAGCAACTAAATAATGCTACAAATGCAATATGATCTTCGGTAAGCAGAAAACCACAAATGTTTCCAGAATGAAAAGCCACAACAATAGTAACATAATCTACAATGTTAGAAGCAAAATTGCATAAAGCAACCTCAAATTCATGGAATCATAGCTGCCTCTGTGACAGCTGAACATATACAAATGGCATATGATCTTTAGTAAGCACAAATGTTTCCAAAATGAAAAACCAAAATAATAGTAACATAATCTAGAATGTTAGAAGCAAAATTGCATAAAGCAACCTCGAAGTCATGGAACCATAGCTGCCTCTGTGACAACTGAACATATACAAATGGAATATGATCTTTAGTAAGCAGAAAATCATAAATGTTTGCAAAATGAAAAGCCAAAATAATAGTAACATAATCTTCAATGTTAGAAGCAAAATTGAATAAAGTAACCTCGAAGACGTGAAAGCATAGCTGCCTCCATGACAACTGAACATATACGATGGGGTAAACTTGCTGAAACATGTTGAACTGAAGACATCTAACCAAAAACAATCATCCACAGGTTGAGCATCCAACAAAAGTTAATAGTTATAAGACGTTCATGGCAGCGAGCCAGTCACATAATAGACACGAAACAACTTCTGCATTCTCCACAGTAATGGAGAAAAATTCAAAACTGATCCTTCCGACATAAAGCTACTAAACAACTAATAATTTACATCAATCATTGTCACTCCAGACAATGGAAGAATCATACATGGCATCCATCACGAGACTCAGGACCAATTGCAATGCTTGCCACAAGGTAACAAGTTTTACACCATCACCATGTAGTTTTAAAGTCATCGGCACAAATCGTCTAATTCTTGGTAATCCAAAATACCTAACTAGACATGTCCAAAGGTCTAAACAAGGAAGATTTTGAGAAAAAAAAAGATCTAAATGAAGCAAACCTCTTACAAACCAGACAGTGAACCATAAAATCTGTTTTAGGTTTAAGTCTAACAAGAATAATTTTCAACGACTAGCAATTCATTTATTTTCAAGCCAACCCCTTTATTGTCCAGTATTTGATTGACCAATCCCTTATACTGGACCGGTTACCTTCACTAAAAACAAAAACAATAAAGAGAAACCAGGCTAATAGAGTGTTTAACAAGGAAAGATAACTTCAACTAATAAGCTAGCATTATTGCATCAACACTATCTAGACATTCCTGCAATTTCCAACGACTAGCAATTCATTTATTTTCAAGCCAACCCCTTTATTGTCCAGTATTTGATTGACCAATCCCTTATACTGGACTGGTTACCTTCACTAAAAACAAAAACAATAAAGAGAAACCAGGCTAATAGAGTGTTTAATAAGGAAAGATAACTTCAACTAATAAGCTAGCATTATTGCATCAACACTATCTAGACATTCCTGTGATTTCATGATATAGTTTTATACCATTCCTAAATAACCTAGGCAACAAGATTACAAGTTATAGTTAACGAATTTCCAATAATCTCCATTCTTCAAGCAACTAAATACTGCCGCAGATCACATACGATCTTCAATAAGCAGAAAACCAAAAATGTTCCAGAATGAAAAGCCACAATAATACTAGCATAATCTACAATGTTATAAGCAAAATTGCATACAACAGCCTAGAAGTCATGAAACCATAGACGAGAAACAGCTTGTACATTCTCCACGGTAAGGGAGAACAATTCAAAACTGATTTTTACTACAACAACTGATAATTTACGTCAATCATTGTCTATCTAGAAAATGGAAGAATCATATATGGCATCCATCAGAAGACTCAGGACCAATCGCAAAACACCATCACCATGTAGTTTTAAATTTCATCAGCACAAATCTCTAATTGTGGGTACTCCAAAATACCTAATTAAACACGACCAAAAGTCTAAACAATGAAGATTTAAGAAAAAAAATTGAGATCTAAATGAAGCAAACCTGTTACAAACCAGACAGCGAAGACGGCCCTGCTTCCCATCCTCCAAGTAACGCTTTCTCTCTGCCTCATTCTCATTAATCACTTTCGCAAAATACAAAAATGCCTTCTTTATCTGATTCTGCTCTACCTCAATATGCCTAGTAAACATACCATCACCACTAACTCTCATATGCTTCCCAAGCCTCAATTCATCACTTATATCCCTCCGAAATGGGCTACTAGTTGCCGCCGAAAACTCTCCTCGATAATCAGACGGACCCATAGGGTAAGCATCATTAGGATTATTCCTATACTTAAATTCCTCCTCATATTTCCTCTTCAAAGAAAGGTTGTGATTCATATCACGGAACCCTAATCCTTCCGGGCTCATTTGGGGGAAGTGAGGAACACTACCACCAACAGGTAACTCCGAAAGGTGCATTGGCGGTAGCAGCGTCCGAGGAGGGAAGTCTTGGTAATCCGGCGGGAGAGCGAAGTACGAACGGACGCTGCCGTCAGCGAGGACGAACGTCCGGCGCTCCAGCATGTGGAAGCCGTATGCTGGCGCCGGAGGTGGACCTATGTCCGGGAACGGAAAAGGCGGCACTACCGGTGGAGGCATTGGCTCATTAGGACCCGGGTTGGCTTTGGGCCTGGGTGACGGTTTTGAATTTGGAAGAGGTTTGGGGTGTTTGGGTTCGCTGGGTTTGGATTCTTGTGGTTGACTGGTGGCGCCCGCCGTGGAGGAGGATTCCCATCGGGATTTGCGGTGGGAGCCGCCGGAGGCGGCGGGGGGTGGTTTGTTGATGGTGGATTTTGTTTGGGAACCACCGGCCATCCCTCAGTTCTCGACGCTGCAGAGAAAAGATCCTCCGTGGGTTTTGATTGGGTCTTGTTTGGTTCCATTTGGGCTAATGTCATGTGGAGTGTATATACCGGCTAACATGGTGGGCTTGTCCCAATTATCCAATAAAAAATTTGCCATGTCATCACTGCAGTTGGGATGACTCACACCACACCTTGTAGTCCCCGTGAATGTTCTTGGTCCGTACAAACGGATAAGTTGGAATGAAGCAAAAGCAATTGTAAAGCAGAAATCTATTTTTACTGTGGAGGATAGCCGAAAGGTGAAGGTAAGGCTACGGACTCTCTTTTTACCTTATGGGTCGAACTCCATAGCTTGTGTTTCTCGTTCACTTAGGGTTTTTTCTCATCCTCGAATCGATAAAGCTTACCTTCAGCTTCACTTGTTCGTGAACATTCATGGTCTAATATCTGATACTGATTGCTTAATCTTTTATTGACAGTTGGATAAAACTGAGATTCGTATAATTCCCATGAAGTTTTCGGCTAAGTACATGGGGTAGCAGAAGAAACCGAGAGATTGATCCTGAGTATAAGGAGGGGGTGGGGTTTTAGGAAGCCAACTTAGTTGATACGCAGATATGAGAATGCCTGTGATTCTTGCAGCAAATATAGTTCCTTTCTTTCCCTGCAGAAGAATGGAAGTAGCCTCTGAACTTAACAATCACTGTGAGTTGTATCATTTGCTGGGATTGATTTGAATTTTGTTTCTGTAGAAATTCCACTAGACATCCCTTGGTAATTAGCCAGAAATAAACATTGGCAATTCGCACAAGAAGATTGGCTCTGTTCTCAGATCCTTTAGTCTTCCATTTCTGCTTCAGTTCATGTTCTGTGATGTTATTGATGGTGTATTCGTGCTTTACTATAGGTAAGTTGAGATTCAGTTGTGATGTTGTAAAATTATCACAAGGTACTCCTTCAACTCGCCGCCATATCTTAGTTTGTGGTGCTTCATTTGTCACTATTCTTGCCTTGAATTGCATCTTAACACCACTTCGAGTACAAGCTGAAAATGAATCAAATGACCAAGAACGGAAGGATGATGGAGTTATTGGGGCTCTCAAATCGATGTTTGATCCTAATGAGAAAACAAAATCTGGGAAAGTATTGCCAAAAGCTTACCTGAAGTCAGCAAGAGAGGTCGTGAAGACACTGCGTGAATCGTTGAAGGAAGACTCCAAAGATATCGCAAAGTTCAGACGGACAGCAGATGCAGCAAAAGAGTCGATTCGTGAATATCTGAGCAGTTGGAGGGGCCAAGAAAAGGTGGTTCGTGAGGTATGTATCTTCATCTGAACTTGATTTTGAAGACATTTTTAGGCATTGGCATTACAGACGGTGTGGTTTACTTGTAGGAATCATACCTGAAGTTAGAAAAAGCAATTCGGTCTTTAGCCAGTTTTTACTCCAAAGCCGGTCCATCGGCTTCAATCCCAGAAGAGGTTAAGTCAGAGATCTTAAAGGACTTGGATACAGCTGAAGAATTTTTGTGATTATGAATCTAGCTCTGCTTAAACCTTGGAAAAATTTGCAACATGATTCTTGGTTCTTTCATGGAAATGAACATTGTACAACGTGATTCTTAGAAACTGAACCACAGATACTTCTTACATTATAGGCACTGCTACGACTTACAACTGAATCATAAAAATGGGAAACAAATTAACCGAAACAAACACGATCCCATGATGATCTGCACAACTGGAATGACGACCACTTGACATTAGTATTACTCTTTCCCTTTAATATCCGATAATCAGCAGCTGAGCTCGTAACAGTATCACTCCTTCGGATCAACTTCACACGTCTTGCATACTATCACTGAAGTATCAAGAACGTGACAGTACTCCTTTTGAGCTGCATAAACCGAATTAAGAAACATTAGGCGTTTAGAATGCAGCGAAAATATAATGAACAACACAGCACTTCATGCATACACAACAGAGCTAATGTAATCCGCAGCAAACCGCCATATTTTTTTAAAATGAGAAACATTATTAACACAGACGTGAAAGCAAGACACTCGAAACCAAGCAAACATGCTTAAAAGCAGGAGAACACTACTTCATGTCCAACAGTGATAATGATTTACTAATGGCTTAAGAATAAAGAATGTTGATGACAAAAGCATGTGAAGTCAACACAAAAGCAGTTGCATTTCAGAGAAGTTATCCAACCTTGGCACAGTCCCAAGGCGGCGTTTGTCATGTTCTGTTGCTTGGCGAAGAGCCCTAGCAAAAGCTTTGAAGGTTGCCTCAATTATATGATGAGAATTTCTGCCAGCAAGCTGTGATAAAACAACTCTTTCATTTAGTACATTAAATACATAACATTAATGCACAGAAAGGAATTATTATCAAGAAAATCCTCGGCAAACGGAGGTGCAGAATATTAAGAAAGAAATTACTGTGCATATATTTTGCAGTTTCAGAAGGACAAGCATAAGAAGGGGCAGATCAAAGGAAATTATACTAAACAATGACCCCATTTCAATCATAGAGGGTATTTACATATTTTCCATTTCACTTTCACTAAAATTGAAGGAGAATTTTCGATGGTGTTACCTGGCGAATATGAAGTGTCATGCCAGAAGTGTTCACCAAAGACTGGAAAAAATGCTCCACCAGCTGCAAATAACAATGGAAAGTTCACTCACAAACTATATTTATCAGTTAAGTCAACAACCAAAAGTTACGGGAATGGAAAACAGAGAAAGTAATAAATGTGGGAAGGCAATACTCAAAAATTTTTCATCCAGTTACAATTTCATCACTCATGATCCATAGCATTTTATTCTCCTTAGAAAAGTAGATTTATATTTCATTTTTTAGTTAAGTAATAAATGAAAATATTTGTAAGTAAGGACTTGAGTGCCATACGTTACTCTCCATAGGAAAGATTTGACTGATGATTACTAAAGTAGCAAATGAAGATAGTGATAAGTAAGCACCTGAGTGTCATATGTTCCAACTCTCTCAGTAGGAATTTGCAAATCACAGCTTAAATGAGGCCGGCCAGACAAATCCTGAAATGAAAAAATCACTTAGTTAAAGCACAGCATAACTTTACAGAAGAAAGTTTAGTGACATTATGTAATAGGAAAAAGTTCATTAGCTGAAGTGCAGAAAACAGTTCGGTTATATACAAATCCAATTTCAGAAAATAGCAGGTCGGTTCAACTTCCATGGCAAGCAGGATTATTTTATCTCAGACACCTTAATGCATTCCCCATCAGAACCAAAACTTAGATATCAGCGTAGTCACTATCCTGACAACAAAAACTGATTCAATCAGGGTTTTGGAGAGTCAATGCTGGCACCTAATAAAACCTAATAAACTTGCCAGAAATTGCCAACTTGAGCAGCCATCAAACGAGTCTATGCAAAGATTCAGCAGCGGACAATGAATCATTATATTCAATTATCTACAAGAATCTTAAAAAAGACAACTTTTAATCTTAATTTTTCAGGAAATTAAAGCATAAAACATACCAATACAACATGAACCAATGCCTCATCAAGAGGAGCCGAGAAGTCACCAAACCTATTAATCCCTTTCCTATCGCCAAGCGCCTGCAATAAAGCCTAACAGACAAAGCAAACAAAAAATTATTATCAAACCAAAAAGAGATAGAGAAATAGAAATGAGCAAGAAAAGAGTCGGTAGACTAACTGTTCCAATAGCAAGAGCAACATCTTCATTGGTATGGTGATCATCTATGTGAACATCACCTGTGGCCTTTACATGCACATCAAACAGACCATGCGAAGCAAGTTGCTACAAGATTTAGACAAACCAGCCATAGAAAAATACCAATCAATAATCAAAATTGAAACACAAAGTTTTGATTTTTAAGGTTGTATTCAGTAAGATAGTTAACTAACATCTAACATGTGGTCGAGAAAAGGAATCCCAGTACTAGAATCAGCAACTCCAGTCCCGTCCAAGTTAATCTTAACCGACACATTTGTCTCCTTCGTCACTCTCTTCACTTCTCCAACTCGAATCCCACCTAAACAAACTCAATTACAGTTATTGCATCGTCTCCAAAAATCAAGGTTAAGCAGAGGAGAATATGTTACCGGAGTTGGCCGCCGGCGCCGAGCGGCCGTTGTCTTGGATTGGAACAGCGCGAGGGGCTTGACAGTCCATTTTGATGGTAGGCGAAGAGGAGATTGGGAAGCGGATAGAGTTCAGGGCGGGTACGTGTAAGGGTCCAGAGGGAGAGAGCCTGAACGGTGGCGATGACGACGCACGTGTGGCGGCTGCAAACTCCATTTGCTTGCTTAAACTTAACTGATTGACGAATATTTACTTTTATGTTGATGCCAAGGTAAGAGTTCAAAATAGCAAAACGCCGCCGTTTCATTCACAAGAGCCACTGCATTAAATGAATAATTGCTGTTTTATATTATCCTAATTTGATTATTCTTTTAGGTTTGATTGTTTCATTATTTTAGTTTTTAATTTTAAATTGAAAAAAATTTTATCTGCCTAAATTTTTAATTTTTTTAATTTTCAAAATTTATGAAAATTATAAAAGTAATTTTTTACTATATTTATTTTTTTTCATAATTTAATTTAAAATAAATTAAATATATATTTTTTAATTATTTAATAGTGCGATTAAATTTTACCTAAT
>JANKYE010302020.1:0-13772 GCA_032467995.1 Erythroxylum dillonii
CAATATAATTATTAATCTTAATCAAAATAAGAAAAATAATTATGTTAATTTTGAAATTGATTTGATGATTAATATAATTTAATAATTTAACATCTTGAAAAATTAAACTAGCTCCTGAAACATTGCTAATAGAATTAACCCTAGAAAACAATTTTCAAATAATTAAAACCACCTTTTAAAACCCATTCTTCTTCTCCACGCAACTTCTTATTCCTACCTACTATTCATTGATAAGACAAAGGAACTTTCCGCGATTCATGTTGTTTGTTCTTTGTTTCCAGAACCAAAGAAAACACAACAAAGTGGTGTAAAAAGGAATCTTGTGAGGCTTGAACGCATTGAAGAAGGAACTAAAGAAACAACACCGAATCATATCTAAACGTGGATGTAAGGATGGCAGTAGTTTTTTAACCCGATTAATATCCGCAATATCTAATCCAAAAAATTAGATATGAAGGCTAAAAAATAGATTTTAAATGGAAGCTGAAAAATGGATGTATATATGGATTTAGATATGAGTCTAACGATAACCTGAACCGATAGATATCTATACCCTACCTGTTTTTTATTAAATAATTGTTTGGCTAAAAATTGAAAAGTGCTTTTACAGTAGAAACAACTTTTTTAAAAGCTAAAATACAGCTTTTCTAAAAGCTAAAATTTGGAGCTTTTCTGAAAAGCCCAAATTTTAACTTTTTTGAGAAGCTATTTTTTAATTCACTCCCGTCACTTACGTTTATAATCTTGCTAAACACAGTCCTCAAAAAATACATCTTCTCTGCTTGCCGACTTCTGTTTTATGTCACCGCACTGATCAATCCCTCTCATCTAAGTTAGTTCTTCTTCTTCTCGTCTTGTTATTTGTTCCTGGCTTGCGTTTTTGTTCCTACAATGCCTCCGCTGGAGGCTCATCGCTGTCTGTTAAATGGGCGACTATCGCCTTTGCCAAAGGTGGGCGACTGTTGCCCTCAGATGCTCCAGCGTCAATAGCTGTGCTTCTCCAGCTATGAGCTGCACCGCCATCGTCAACACAAAAATTGCAACAACCAACAAATCATTGATTTTTAGTTTTGCCTTCTTGTTTTCTAGATTTCTCTAGCCACAAAACACAACCAGCATCAAGCCTTTTTTCAAGCAATACCAACAATTTCCCAGCCACACCAACTCAGAACTTTTCAAAATTCCAAGGGCTAAAAACGCAAACAAAATCGAACAACACCAAAATGCAACCCTTAATACAACCACAACTCCAAGAAATCCCAAATTTTGAGTTCTAGGTTTCGATTGTTTAATCTAAATTTTTCATATTTAAAAAAACAATGTTCCATAAACTACTTCTAAAGGTTCGATAATGAGGACTTAATTTTTCAGAACATATCACGCAACACTATCACAGGCAGTACATAAAAAAACAAACCCAAATGCCATTGAGTTTTTCAAGAATTCTCAATATGGATATCTAATTTTGTGGTTTAGGGTTCATAATATATTAACCTGAAACACCTTTCAGTTTTTGGTTGCATATCCCATAGTGTTCTGTGATGGGTGTGATCTAATGTTAAAAATTATTTAGCATAACTAAATTTTTTATAAAATAAAATATAGTTAAAATTAATAAAAGTACTTTTTATTTTGATGTTGCCAAACAGTCTATTATATGAAGCTCTTTTAAAAAAGCTGTTTTTTTTAATTGAGAATCAAATAGTCAACTGGTTTTTAAAAAAAAAACTCTTCTAAAAAAAGCTCTACTGAAAAAAGTTCTACTGAAAAAAGCTCAACCAAACAGACCCTAACTCTATTTTCTATTTTTCTTGAATATTTATGATTAAATATAATAAAATATTAATATTTTTTGATAAGAAATAGCTTTAAAATCTCCACTTTACTCCTCAGTCTTCATCTTTTTCATCATATTTTATTTTCTTATAGGATAATAATAATACAAATGATATGGAGATGAAGTTTTGAATGTTGTAGAGTTCACATAAAGACAATTTGAAGCTTTGGATATTTCAGTCTTTGTTCCAGTTTTTTATTGTGAAAATATATGTTGTCTTTGCACTAGACTTTATGATTTTTATTATTCCAATTTTATAATTTTTAAGACATACAAATCAAAATCTTGACTTATTATTATTAAAGTAATTTTGATTTAAAGCGTTCGCATAAATTTGTTCTTTATATTTTATATTTAGAAGTTATATTTTTATGTGCTATACAACTCGATAAATATCCAAAAACCCGAAAAACCTAATGAATTTGGATATGGGCAGTAAATTATAAAAATGATAGATATGGATATGAATATGAGTTGAATAATAAAAAATAAATATACATGTGGGTAGAGTAATACCCGAATTGAACCCTAAGTATTATCATCCCTACCTGGGTGAGCTGGAGAAGTCTTCTGCTCCGTATCTAAAGTTCACCTAGAACAGCCACTCAGAGCGTGGCAAGCGTGTCGCCTCCACACCAACATCGACAAACGCCACACCCACCTATATCTAGTCAGTCTTATTCATGGAACCACAACGTTTAAGCACTTTGTTCTTGAAGAGAAAAGTTAGGATCTCCTTGATTTTCTTTCAAATTTTTGAGTTCTGGGCTTCGGGATTTCAAAAAAACAAAGTCCCAAAAACTATTTCTAAGGGTTCAATAATGACGCAGTTCACAACAAACAAACCCAAAACACATCAAATTTTCCCAGAAAATGCAAACAGCCACGGATGCAAAATTCAACCAAAATTGCAAATATTCTGGGTTTCTATTGTTTAATAAATTGTTTAACACTTAAACAATTTCAATTCCAAAATTTATCATCAATTACGATAAAAATTCTAATCAAATTCTAGAATTAAAAACTCGCTCTGATACTACTGTTGCGAAATCAAGTCATGGTCCGATTTCGACCGGAGCAGAATAATCACGAAACTTTTCATGACTTTTGATTTTCCAAAAACCAAGATCTATTCAATTCTATAAAATAATTAACAAATCATAATAAAGCGAAATTTAATTTGTATCTTATTCCGAAACTTGATTTTTATCTTGTTGTATCTCTTGAACCGTTTCCGAAACCGATCTGTTTAAACCATCGTAGCCGTACAAATGTCCAACTTCTAACAGTATCTACAGAACAGGTTGAAAAAACTCTATAGCTTTTATAGAGAGGGTTAAGTATGAAATGCGAGCTCCATAGAGCTTAAGCCTATTTATAATAAACTTTGGACGTTTTAGTAATTTAATTTCAATTAAATTCTAATTTCAACTAAACTTTAATTAGAATTACAAATAATTCTAATTAAATACTAATTATGTCCATATAAGATTCAAAATTTCACATTGATCCTTATTTATTAAACATCTCATATTTAATCATAAAGTTTGTCAAACTTTACAATCAAGTCCAATTTGATTAAATTAACTTTGCTCTCTTCATCCCATTATATATGTGAGACTCATTAGGTTCCTAAATATATTGACAATGATTATAAAATTTAATTTTAATTCATAATTAAAATTAAATAAATTAAAACTCCATTTAGTTTATCTTTAATTCTCTAATTAAACATTTTATAATCATAGATCAAGATTGACATCTAATAACGCATCATGACAACCCAAATATTTACGAATATCAAAGTAGTTTTGACTAACCTTTCCGTGCATAATTTTTTCGTCTAATTTAATTCTTTCATCATACAATGTTCCGATTAGGCATAGAGTATGAAATTAATGTTTACTCTAATTTGAGTCTAATCATATTAGTTCTCTGTCATTAGCTATCGATTCAATTAATGACTGTTGTAAATTATTTACAAAACATCATTTCACCTTAGACAAGGATTTCTTGAATTAATACTAATTGAAAACAACGAAACATTCTTCCTAATTACTTTATGGTGATGAATCGTATCTTGATCATTCAACTATCTCCATACAGTTCATGCTACATCCAATAAGTACCGGTTAAACGACCTGTGATAAAATAGATCATCAGTAGTATCAAAACATAGTAATCCTTATACAAGATAACTTTGATGATCTCAAATCAAAAGATAACTTATACAATCATCACAATGAGAATTCTATAGACATACAAGTAATGTTCCAAACGGATTTTTCATATCGGGTATGTTCAGTAAACTTGTTCTCTAGTAAGCACCTACATGTTTATTTAAGTATCCCTATACCTTAGCCTATAAGATCTACTACTTCCTTCATAAGGAAAAACAAAATGTATGCTAGTCTTTTTACGTTATATTAATATCCAATCTTAATAGAACAATGACTAGAAATATTATTAAAAATAATACATAAATACAATATGAGTCTTATAATTATAACCTTATTATAACAATGTACAATTATCCCATGTACTTTATCATATAGATCTAAACATGTACAAGCTAAAGAATGCCTTTAAATAATTTGTTACTGAACGACAACCAAAACGATTGGCTATAAGACATAAACGAACAGTTCAACCAAAAATCATAATTTTTACATATTTTACCTTGAAATCTCTTCTATTCTTAATTATGTACTGTTGCAAATTTTTTCAACAGTACAAATCATAATAAAACGAAATTTAATTCATACCTTATTCTGAAACTTGATTTTTATCATATTGTATCCCTTGAATCGTTTTTGAAACCGATCTATTTCAACCACCGTAGCCGTGTCCGGTCTCTAACGGTATCCACAGAACAGGTTGAGAGAACTCTATAACTTTTACAAAGACGATTAAGTATGAAGCACTAGCTCCATAGAACTTAAGCCTATCTATAATAAATTTTGGACGTTTTAGTAATTTAATTGAAATTAAATTCTAATTTAGATTAAATTTTAATTAGAATTATTTGTAATTCTAATTAAATACTAATTATGCCCATATAATTTAATTGAAATTAAATCCTTATTTATTAAATATCTCATATTTAATCATACAGTTTCTCAAACTTTACAATCAAGTCTAAGTTGATTAAATTATATTTACTTTCTTCATCCCATTCTATATGTGAGACTCATTAGGTTCCCAAATATATTGGTAATGATTATAAACTATAATTTTAATTCATAATTAAAATTAGACAAATTAAAATTTCTTTTAGTTTATCTTTAATTCTCTAATTAAACAATTTATAATCATAGATCAAGGTTGACGTCCAGCAACGCATCATGACAATCCAAAGGAAAAACAAAACGTGTGTTAATCCTTTTACGTTCTATTAATGTCCAATCTTAATAGAACAATGATTAGGAACATTTTAGGAATAATACATAAATACAATATAAACCTCATAATTATAATCTCATTATAATTTTATTTGCAATGTATAATTATCCCATGGACTTTATCATATTGATCTAAACATATAAAAACTAAAAAAAATACCTTTAAATAATTTGTCACTAAACTACTAAATTACAACCAATGTAATTGGCTATAAGACATAAACCAACGGTTCAACCAAAAATAATAATTTTTATATGTTTTACCTTGAAATCTCTTCTATTCTTAACTATGTACTGTTGCAAATTTTTTCACATAGCTCCGTCGTAATTTTGAATATGGGAACTGAGAGTTACTTTTGACCCGAAATCCTACTGGCGAAGATGAGCTAACTTGGAGTTTGGTCTAGAAATGCTCATGGACTGTCAGCAATTTTCTTATTCTTAGCTTAATAGCAAACAAATTTATGATTATTCCTGAAAACTTGATGCAAGTGGAAATTACGGACAGATGCAAGTAAAGATGTCCGGGAGAAATCAAAATGAACTGAAAAAAAAAAAAAGTAGCTTCGCTTTTACATTTAATGATAATCCTCCACTAAGTACGTTTAGAACACAGCATACTCCGCAGGGAACGCATAGGAAAGGACAGCCACCGCAATCAACAAAGGCCCAGCACGAATATGTTTACGGTCGTTGCCACCAGACTTGCCATTTTTCTCTGACGCTGCTCCTGTGGTTGTGGTCGTATTAGTAGGTGCTGTTGTTGAAGTATTTGAGAAAATGGCAGCATCTGGCGAGTTAGGAGACAAACCTAGAAGCTCTGCAACGAAGGAAAACAGCCACATTGAAATTCTTTTGATTTTTAAGTGAAATGAAATGAATAGCCTTGGCTAACTTCTATTGAAAGAGTGATGGTCAGCATTAACTTGAGAAAGTTTGGAGTAAAAGAAAAGACCAATGGGAAAAGAAGAAAAGTCAAAAACACGTCATGACGTATGGCTCAATATTATTTACGATGTTCAGGACACAAAGGTAGGGGCTGCCGTGCTGGCTTTAATGGGGCCAACGTTATCAAAGTCAAACTCAACAATTATATGGTTACGTTTAACATTTCCCAGTCCTGATCGTGGACTCGTGGTTAAGAGCTCCGGAGAGTGAATGCTGATGTTGACTTGCATTCAAGTTCGTTCAAGCGAATAACAGATGCTTAGGCATATCCAACCCCACAGAAAAGGACAATTTAATTGTTATCCAAAAAATTTCTTTTATCTACAAAAATGTTCTCAAGAACTGGTTTCTACTGTAAGTTAGCTTGGGGAATTAGAGATGCATTCAAGTACATCACTTTTTAGTTAATCTTGTTTAGAAATTGTCCCCCAGGCAATAGTAATATTCCTTATCTTAGACGAAGATAAAAGAAAAATTAAGTGCAACAAGAAACAGCAGTGATGAACTTCATATCATGCAAAAGCCGATTAAGAACTTATAATAAGGTGTTGTGCTACTTTTTTATACACAACTACGTAAACCAACAAAACCATGTCAGAGAAAAAGAGAGAGAGAGAGAGAGTCATGAACTCACTAGGGCAGTTGCTGACAGTAGCGTTTTGAAGCTGACAAGCAGAAGGAAGCTGAAGAAGTTTAGCCTCCTGAATGCCCAAACTCCTGAACTGACTGCCTCCGCTATGAGTCTGTTGCATGATATAACACAAGCACTTGGCGTCACTTTCCTTCACTTCTTTCACAGCACTGCAACAGTCCTTTGATGGTGTATCTTCTTTCCCTGTCGCATAGTTCACGCACTTCATCACCTTCTGAAAATCATCCTTACACTCCTGCCCTAAATTGTCTCCTCTCACAACCCCAAAACCTGAAGTGCACACAAACCACAAACACAAAATATATCCCGAGAATTCCCTTCCCATTCTTTTCACTGCTGTATTATGACCTCAAGGCTCCCTATATAACAATAGTTGATTGACGACAGAGGTGTGCAAAAGTGACGACTTACGTAGGCTTGGTTACTGATCAAAGTGTGAACGATGGTGACAGTAGGCCCACAGGTATGAAATCAACGGTGCAGATGTGAGCTCCAGTTGCAACATAAATTAACAGAGCGACCTGCAATGGAGGTTTTACATAAGTAGTTGGGCCGTAGTAAAGTACATTAATGTGGTAGTTGTCCGGTTTGCAGGCAGGAACACCTTTGTCTTTAAGAAGGTTGAGCAGTCGACAAAACAAACCATCGCATCGTGGATCTGTCCACGTGGGTACGCTGCGATGTTTTTTCTGCCCGATTTTACCACACGGTCATGATTGTCTCTGTTTCCACTAACAATTCCATATTGTGGCCTAAGCTAAAAATGCCGTAGGAAATGAACCATTAAAATAAGCTTTCAAGAATCCTACTATTAAAACTACCTTCCAAGAGAAACAATAATACTAACTTCAATCCAAAAGAAAAAAATACAAGTCCATAGAACTAGAGAAAGGAGATTTACTATTAAATTACAAGGGTAACTAATTTGATACTACCTATTAATAGCTCAAAAAGAAATTCAGCCTATAAATGAAAGTAGCCTGGAAATGAAAGCCTAGTACATATTTAGCTAGAGAATTCATGAGGAAAAAAAATAAGAATGTGGAAAAAATTGTATTGAATTTGTGGAAGTCTAGAACTTCAAAGTTAAGAAAATAGTAAAAAGCAGATAACAACAACATGGCTAAGTAGAGTGGAAGTTGAGCATTTACAAGAAACCTAAAACGTGAAAGTTAAGGGAATAGGAGCAAGTAGTTAGCTAAAAAGTAGAAAGTGGGCAATTATAACAACATTGCTTAAGAATGAGAGGACTATAAATTCACCAGCATGACAAGGACAAGAAATAATCGACATATGACTCACAATTTCCAAACAACAAAAACCGATCTCTATAAAGAACAATCAACCTACTTTGTTTTCTTAAATTCATTTTTGTAACTTGTGATCCCTTTTTGACTACAATAAGTTATTTTCTTTACTTCAGACCTTAGCTAAACATATTTTACCTTTTTGGTTGCTTAAAACTCTATTTTTTAAATTTTTTTGAAGCCTGCTTATATCATCAGTAAGAAGTCAAGTACAAATTCTAGGAGAATTCCTCCTAGCAAGCTCGAATTCTAGACTAACATCAACAATTTCGCATGCGTAGTGTGACAACGATGTCATGTACAAGAAATGAAAAAAAAATATTGTGCCTTCATAACTAGAGGAAGAAGTCTCTACAATAGTAAGAATGAAGGTTTTGTATCACAGATGATACAGAAACTCAAAAAGGCAACATTGCCTTTAGCTAACCCTCTTACTGGTAAGAATATAAAATCATTGCAACAAAATGACATTGTCTGTACAAACGAAATTTCATTATTGAAGTCCAACACCACCTCTACAATTGAAGCAATCAAAATATTTATAGAGAAGATTGGTAGATTGTCTACCATTATAGTACAATTGGCTACGTAGAAATCTCTTGCTTTAGCAAAGTAGATTTCCGAAGGACTCGAGGGACATTTTACTCTGAATGCGATGGAAGTTGATCAGTGCAGTCGCCTTCCAACTGCTTCTTCTGTAGGTGAAAGATACATACCTCCTTATAATATAGAGGATGTTCTTATGTTGCCTTCATGTATTAATCGTGGAAATGGCTAATAAGAGGTTAGGCCCTAAATTTTGTGTAAGCAAGGATTTGGTGTAGAGACTAAGGTTAATAGATCATAACTTTAGTCTCTACAATGTGAAGAATTAGCCAATTATGAAAACTTCAATAATTTTAAGCTTAAATTGTTTCAAAATTCATTAATAGGTATAACCTTCTACTGGTATGCTCAATTACCAAAGAAATTTATCCTTTCCTTGGTTGAAATGGAAAGGATATTTCATGCTTAATTTTCTAGGATTAAGCCTAAAGTTAATATAGCTGAATTGTCAAGAGTCATTCAAAGGAGTGATGAGATTGTTAGTATTTTCATCACTCATTTCAAGAAAATGATAAGTCAATGTTATATTGTACTACCAAAAATTGAATACGTGAAATTAGTTCAAACAAGACTCAATATTGAATTTCAGAAAAAGTTATGAGGCATGAAATTTTGTTTCTATGAGCTAGCAAAAAAGATGTCTAAATATATAACTTCTTAGAGAAGAGGGACACCAAAAAAGGAATTTGGTAGGTATTTATATTGCATAAAAAATTATTATATTTTAGTAGTGGTCGAAGTCAACATCCCTGGAACTTTTTCTTACCCCTCTTTAGAGAATAAAAATCTTGAAGTTAAAAGGAAAATAAAATGTTGGCTTTGTCTACTCAAATTTAGTACAACTCTGACACCTCCAAAATAGAGGAGATCTTTGATTATTTATTGTAAAAAAAAATTTATACCTTACCACTAGAGCATATGATTCTTACAAAATAAGAAATCCTAGAGACTATTACTAAAAATATCACAATATCCAAAGTCATTTGAAAAATTCAATTTAGGGTTTTAAGAATATGGTCCAAGAATGAATCAACAAATGAATTCTCCTATTCACTGTAGTTGACTAACTATGCTCAAAGAAAACCCATTCTTGCTAGTTGCAACTGTCAATCCCACTGAATTTGGTGTATGATTATTGCTAGATATTAAAAAGAAGCTAAAGATTATGGAGTAACATTTGACATCAACATTGAATTTTAGTATAGGTGTTTTTGTTCCCGACTATAATACTAGTGTTAGGATTGAAAATTGGCATATTCATATAATCTAGTAGAAAGTAAAAATTTCATGGTAAAACCACCAAAAAAATTAACCCAAGTCTTCAGAAAAAGATATGATCCATAAATACCAAGTTCAAGCTCTAATAAGCCGGGAATTAATTTAATCTCATTAGAATTAATTCCAGCTTATTAACCAATTGTCATTCCACTACAGACAATTAGTTTAACTCTTGAATTACTAAATATTATGAGAACACATGTTTCAAATAAGATTTCCAATTGCAAACTCTATTATGAACATATTATAGCCATCTGCATAATAAAGGGTAAAATTACCGTTTTTTCCCCTAAATGGTTTTTCCTTCTAGATCTCCCGCTTTACTCTGTATGGTGATTACCACACAAGATCTCATCTTTATGTTAAGACTTGCAGGGTAGCTAGTCCATCAAACTACTGGCGCTAGTTTAATCACTGATTGAGCCCAAGTTTATTATATAAATTGGCGACACTTTCATAGCTTTTAATATACTTTTTGACTCTTAATTCTTGATTTTGTGCTTAAATTAGTCCTTTAGTGTGAGCTTATATTTTATACAATTTGATAGTAAAAATTGTTACAAATTAACCTTAATTGCATTATAAATTTTTCTAAGGGCAATTGATATTGCAAATTGCTATTTTATATTGTAGGAGCCAAAGGAGTCAGATGAGTCAACATGAGGATACGAGCTCCAGGATGTCCGCCGAGGCGCACCAAGAAGAAAGCTCGCTGCGGCGTAAACTAATTATCTCACCGCGGCACACCATGAATGAATATCTCGCCGCAACAAATAATTTATTTCGCTGTGGCGAGTGATCCAGAAAGTGCACGCCACGGTACAACTCTCTCATCGTCGTGGTGAACAGTCAGGTATCCGAAATAAATTTGGAAAACTCTCTCACTATTTCGACCTGACTCGTGACCCATCCTTTAAAAACCATGCCAAATTAGGTTAAAAGAGGAATTCATTTTTCGGCAGGCAGTGGAGACATATCTCTAGATTGACACTCAACGACCATTACTACCTCTCATCCGCGACCATCATCCACCATCTCCGATCAGTTTCATTGTCGACTTCACTGCCAGTTGCTACTGCTACCATAGGTAACATCGGAGCTTCCGCGGTTGTGAGGGTTTCTAGAGTCAAGCACGGCTAGATCACTATTCCCTCTTGAAAATGTAACAATGACTTGAGTTCACGGGGCTTCAAAGTGGAGTTATTTTACATTATCAAGTTTAACTGCATAGTTGTCAATTGCTGAGTTAGGGTTTATGGTCGTGTAGTTAAATTGTCTTGGTTAGAGTTTAATCAAGTGTTGAATGATGTCTTGTCCTATGGATTTGGTTATATGTAGAACTTTAATGCTTAATATATGAAGTTTCATATATGTCTTCTTGGTGATTGTGTTAATCCTCTTTCATCTGCCTAGTTGTGTTTGATATTGAGATTATACTTGATCCAATTTGACCACTTACATTAACTTGTCCATTTCACACACTAAGATGCATTTAACAAGGTTTTAAGAAATGGACTTCATTGATTAAAATCTTGGACTTAAAGAATTCTTTAATGTTTGTTATTTGAAAACTTAGTGAATTTCACTCCCAAAAAATTTGTTTTGAAGCATGATAGCCTAAGCTTGTTTTTAAAAGGACTTTATCATATCTGATTATTGTTTTTCAATTTCCATTTTCCCAAAAATCCAAAAATACTTTTCATACATTCTTTTTTAATTTAGCTAAATTTCCTTGACTCCTACCAATGATCCAAACCCCGTTTTTATCAACTTTGTTTGCATTTTTTACAATTAGGCTAGCTTAAACCTTTTTTGCTAGGTTCCAATTAAGTGAGATGACCTAAGGTTGCATCTTATATTGCAGTCATTGGAATTAAAATTTTTTGACTCGGTTTCCAAGAGACTGATCTTAAGATCGAACGATGGACCCGATCAAAATGGCGTCGTTGCCGGGAATCAAGGAATTGGTTTTCCGTAGGTTAGCTGTTTTCATCTTTGTTTGTCATTGATAATAAGAACCTTTTCTTTTGTATTGCATTTTGGATAGTTTAATTTTCATACTTGTCCATAGTAAAGATTTTAATTTTCCTTTGCATAGCACACATTTAGAAACACAAACAAAGCATACTTTCATACTTTGATTTTCCATACTCAGCAATTTTCCTCACATACACACCTTCATACATATATTTATACACTCATACACTCGTATCCTTCACATTTCACTTTTCATTTGATTTTGTATGATTGTGAGTAAATTTTGTTACAATCTCTTTTTTTGGATTGTTCTTATGTATGCCCAAGAAAGCTAGATTTGTTCCTTTCCAACCTGAAATCAAGCGACGTTTAAGGAAGATTAGGAAAGAGAGGAAAGAACAAGAGAGAAGTAGGGTAGTTGAAAAAGAAGGAGAGAATATGGCTGAGAATCCCAATTTTATGCGAAATCCTAACTTTCCTGCAAACCAACCTAGAAATGGAGACAATGGATTAAAAAGTGAGCATGAGAGAGTAGGAGAGAACAATGGGAATCAAAGACATAGAACTATTAGGGAAGCGACCACTTCTGACATGAACTATAATCCATTTACTACTACTTGCCCTAATTTTGATGTTAATTTTGAAGTAAAAGGCTTGTTGATTAATTCCCTTCCTAAATTTCATGGTTTGGCAGGAGAAGATCCGTACATGCACCTACAGTCATTTTTGATGATCTATCAGAGTATGAAGCCAGTAGGAGTGTCATTGGACCAAGATCTATGGAAGGTGTTTCATCCATCCCTAGGAGGAAAGGCATGGGAGTGGGACTGAGCCTCCTGAGGCATGTGGCAAATGCCTATCATAGCTGGGCCAATTTAAGGAAGACCTTCTTAAAGAAGTATTTTCCAGCCTCCAGGACATCATCGATGAGGAAGGAAATTTATTCAGCAAGGCAAGATTATGACAAGTCTCTGTATGATTATTGGAACCGCTTCCAAGACCTACTATCAAGATGCCCCCATCACCAAATTCCTGATGAGCAATTAGTGCAATACTTTTATGATGGGTTGAAGAGTCAAGAGAAAGGTATGCTGGATGCGGCATCTGAAGGATCTTTGATTGATCTTATGGCTTTGGAAGCATGGGTGTTAGGCCCCGATTCCTTTTTCATAATAATAAGCTTGTTTATTTTGATTTTTAGGTGTAGTTTGTTAATTTTCTTTTAGTTAGAATTAATTGAGGGTTTTATTTGCTTAGGTTAATGTTATTAAATGAAGGGATTTAGTTAAATTAGAGTTTTGATAAATTGTTAGAATTAAAAAGGATAAGATGGTGTAAGGGCAAATGAGGAAGTTTGCCTAGGTTTGTAAGGCTTAAGGCTTTTTAAGGAGGGGCTTGTTAGTCTTTTTAGGTGGAATTAAAAGAAGAATGAAGGTAGGAAGCCTTGTTGCCATGAATGAAGAGTGAAACCAATGAAAATTGTATGTATAAGGAAACTACAACGTTTTAGCTTAGGTTTTAAGGTTAGAAACAAGTTTTTCCCTAAGTCTTTTAAGAAGACATACGAAACTCACCAAAGAAAAGAGAGGGAGAGTGACTTTCGGCCAAGAGAAGAAGAAGAAGAAGAAGAAGAAGAAGAAGAAGAAGAAGAAGAAGAAGAAGAGATAGGATTAGGTTTTTTATGCTTTAGAAAGGAGTGTTTAAGAGTTTTCTTTAAGAAGAAAGTGGAAAGGAAGGGTTTAAGCTCCATTGGAGGCAAAGGAAGC
>JANKYE010303858.1:2923-13749 GCA_032467995.1 Erythroxylum dillonii
GGACACCGTAGTGTTAATAATTAGGAGACACCTTAGTGTTCAGTTACAGGAGTAGCTGTAGACCCTTCTAGGCATGCCTATTTACCCACGACTAGGACTTAATAGTTTTAAAACAGACCATTTTAGATTTCAGAAATTTTATGTAAATGTTGTAGTGCATAACATATGACCTTATTCATTTGATCAAACTTAACATGACTTATAAATACAAACATGTGCATTAAAGCATCAGTAAATGTATTAAGACATCACACATTATGTATATTCACACAATTAAAAAAATTTCCAATAAAATCCCAATTATCAAACTCCTAAGACAATTGATAGTACGAAATTATCACAATATCATAATCACATAACAGTGAATTAATGTATAAGTATGAATTCATTTCCTTATGTTCAAATTTAACGCATTCATTCTCACTTGAACAAACTCAATATACCTTATAAATAAAAGCATTTGCATCAATATATCAATATAACATTAAGTCATTACATATTACATATTTTTGGATCGAAAATAATATCATAATAGATTTGGCTAAATGGTATATTTCAAAAACTTTTTCCAAAATTAAAGCACAGTAGAAGTATGATAACCAAATCAACGTGTTTAATCCATAAATGATACAATGTTAGAAAATAAATAACATAAGAACATGATGGAAATTTTACCGACTCCTTTGCTACAGCTTTGACTCCTTGCTATTGTATCCCCTCCTTGCTATTGCATCCTCAACCAATCTAATCTGCCACTTGTTCTTCTTGGATAACTTGGTTAATAAGATCCTTTGGTGGGAAAGGAGAAGAAATATTATAGAGGTTTTCCTTTTAAGATTAACTAGTTGAAAGAACCGAAATGAGACACTCTCATTCCTAATTTCGGCTAGCTCATGAAAGAAAGGAGTGGAAGACTTAACAACCAATGCACCACTTCTTTTTCTTAATCAAAATGAAAAAGAGGCCAATAAATGATACATTCTCATTTGTTTAATATGGCTAGATGAAAAGACAAAACTAAAAAATAAGACACTCTCATTTTTGGTTAAAATATGAAAGAAAGGTGAGAGAGCAACAAATGCACTTCTTCCTTTTTTAATCAAATGAACGCTAAAAGGTTTTTATGTTTTTTCTACATGACAACCATTAAACCATTTAATAAGGACACCATCAAACCATTTAATGACGATTAAGCATGATAAAACCCACCTTATATTTAGCAATTCAATGCTAAATGTGCAACATTCCATTTAGCTATATCAGAAGCAATATAACCAAATCAACATGCCAAGCTATACATGATACGGTATAAGGAAAATAATTTACATAAACAACAAGATGGAAATTAGTACCAACTCCTTTGCTACAACTTTAACTCCTTGCTGTGCTATCCTATCCTCGACAATGTATCATCTCCTAGGTAATATATCCCCTTCTCATTATTGTATCCTCTACTAATCTGATCTACCACTTATTCCCCTTGGACAACTTGGTTAACAAGATCCTTTGGTGGGCAAGGAGAAGAAACTTGAAGAGATTTTTCCTTAGAAGAAATAAGCAAATGATGAGACACCTCTCATGCAAATTTCAGCCAACATATGCAACATAGGAGAGAGAGAGATAAAAATTCAACAACACCTTGTATTCCTTCTCTCAATTTCGGTTAAACCTCAAAAAATGAAGTGAATTGCATCCAATGCATCATAACCTTCGTTAATCAATCATAAAGAAGCCAATAAATGAGACTCTTTTTATTTATTTTAAGATGGTTATATGAAAAGACCAATAACCTAAATGATACATCTCATTTCCGGTTTTGTGTGATGAAAGAAGGAAGATGGTCCATCAAATGCACCTCTTTCTTCTTTAATCCAATGAATGCTAAATGGTTACATGCTATCATTAAAAGACAACAATTAAACCACTTAATGATAAGATCATTACTCCATTTAATAATGATAAAACATGTTAAAAACCATCTTAAATATAGCAAATCAATGCTAAATGTGCAGCTGCACATTTAGCCTATTGAAACTGAAAATCCACCTCCTAATATCTTTAATATCTTTTTTTAATTTAATTAATCAAATTAAACCAAAGTCTAGCCCATTTATAAATATTCATGTGGGCTTCTAATTAACAATTAATTAAAGTAAGCCAAACTTTCAATCATAGACTTTAAAACCTCTATTTGTATTTCTTACTTTGCATGATAACCTTCTTAGAAGCTAAATGGGGAATCTAATTAGACTTATATAATTCAAGCTCCAATAAGCTCAGAATTAATTTCATCTCATTAGAATTAATTCTAACTTGTTAACTAAATGTCATTCCACTAAAGACAATTAGTTGAACTCTTGAATTACTAAATGTTATGAGAACACATGTTTCAAATAAGATGTCCAATTGCAAATTCTAATATGAATTATATTACAACTATCTGCACAATAAAGGGTAAAATTACCATTTTGCCCTTATGCTACTCTATATGGTGATTAACATACAAGATCTCATCTTGGTGTTAATACTTGATGGGTAACTAGTCCATCAAACTACTGGCGCTAATTTAACAACCAATAACCATAAAACATCTAAAAGGTATGATATCATTATAAACTCTTTATTTGAGTGAATGTTCCCTGATACATGTTTCAATTAATAATTCCAACATACAAACCCTGGATTGATACTTTGTAAAAATCCATTCTGATCATATCAAAAATTATAATGAAACATATATGAGTCACCACTCATCAAGATTGTGGTCCATAATAAACAAATGTTTAAGTTGTCTACTCTAAGATTAAAGTAACGACCTACTTTATTCTTTATAACATACTTGATTCCAGATTCATTTAATAGTGCCATTATCAATAGTCAACTACTATCATGATATGAAACTCACTATTCCCTCGATGTAAACTCTTTTACTTACTCGGAGATAATTCGCAACACTACAGTCTATACCATAATCAAACGACCAACTTGGTTTTTCAATCGTGACTCGATTATTTTAGATTCTAATAATATACATGTTTCCCATACATCTCTATGTATTTGTATATTACTTACAAAAGAATCCCAGTACTTTATAACTAGATATATAATGTTCATACAATTAAAATCAAACTCTTTTGTTTTATTAATAATAAATATTTTCATTGCAAAAGTAACTGGAATAAAATTAAGTTATAAGTAAATAAACTTGCTTTCCAGGGCACTATATTTATATAACTCCAACATCTCCCACTTTCCCTAAAGCAAGATTGACATATCCCTTATTCCTATCCCTGGTATGTGACCCTCAAAACTCTTTTGAGACAGCATCTTCGTAAATAGATTAGTAAGTTTTTGCTCTGTGGGAATCTTTACTACATTCACTTCACCACGTTGTATTATCTCCCTTATAAGATGGTCCTTTCTCTCAATATGTTTGGTCACTTTATGGTTCCGAGGTTTTTTAGAATTAGCCACTGCCCCACTATTATCACAATAAAGTGTAATGGCCTTTTTTGCCTCAAGGACCACCTCTAAATCATTTAGGAACTTACGGAACCCAACTACTTCTTTTTCTGCTTCACTAGTAGCAGCATACTCAGCCTCTATAGTCGAATCAACAACATAAGATTGCTTGATACTCCTTCAAACTATTGCTCCACCTCATAAAACAAATATAGAACCAGAAGTTGATTTCCTTGAATCAACATCTGATTGGAAAATTGGAATCTGTATATCCTATCGGAATAACTTTACTTCGAGAGTAAAAAAGCATTAACCTCTTCGTCCTACGAAGATACCTAAGTATGCACTTCACTGCAATCCAATGCTCCATTCCTGGATTGGACTAAAATCTACTTACTAGTCCCACTGCGTAACAAATATCCGGTCTAGTACAAAGCATAGCATACATTAAACTTCTAACTTTTGAAGCATATTGAATGTTATGCATACGTTCGACCTACTTTTAGGTCTTAGGTGCTTGCTCCTTTGAATGTTTGGTTCCATGTCTAGTAGGTGTGAAACCTCACTTGGAATCTTACATCGCAAACTTATTGAGCATGTTCTCAACGTAGTTTATTTGAGACAAGGGAATCAGTTTGTTTTTATGATCCCTTATAAGTTTGATCTTTAGAACATAGCTAGCCTCTCCTAAATCCTTCATTGAGAACTTTTCATTCAGCCAACCCTTAATCGTAAATAACATTCCTACATCATTCCTAATAAGTAGAATGCCATCAATATATAGGATGAGGAAAGTAACCTTGCCTTCTTGTATCCTTTTATAGACACAAGGCTCATCTTGGTTTGTACGAACCCATAAGTTTTGATTGACTCATAAAACCTAACTTTCTAAGACCTAGATGCTTGCTTAAGCCCATAAATGGATCTGTACAACTTACATACTTTATGCTCATTACCTGGCTTAATAAATCCTTCTTGTTGGGTCATATAAATGGTCTCCTCAAGATCTTCATTAAGAAATGTGGTCTTGACTTCCATTTGTCATATTTCATAATCGAAATAGGTTGCTATGGCCAAAAGAATTATGATGGACTTAAGTATGGCAACCGGAGAAAATGCCTCCTCATAGTTTATACTCTCCTTTTGAGTATAAGCTTTAGCTACAAATCTAGCTTTAATGGTCTCTACCTTTCAATCTGATCCTCTTTTCCTTTTGTAGATCCATTTACACCCTATGGCTTTTACATTTGGTGATGAATATACAAAGATCTAGAATTCATTGGCATATATGGAATCTATTTTCGATTCCACCGCCTTGAGCCATTTTTCTACATCAACATCATTAATAGCCTATGTATAAGTAATGGGATCCGTTTCTTCTTAGTTTGAGATAGCTATAATGCCTTCTCCTATACCTAGATACCTATCTGGTTGTCTTATAACCCTCTCACAAAGTCTAGGCATTATTTGATGTTCAGGTTGCTTTTTTGATTTAACTCTTGAATCCATTTCGACATCTTATTCTGTTATATCTAAATCAATTCTTGGTTTGGATGAAATAGCTAACTATTTGAGTACTATTTCACTTCTTCTTTTGTGATTTCTCAAAAACTATTCCTCTAAGAATGTTACAATTGTCGACATAAATACCTTCCTGTCCTGAGGACTGTAAAGATAGCACCCTCGAGTACTTGTAAGATATCCTACAAACAAACGTACTTATAACCTTGGTTCCATCTTTATAGATTCAGGCCTTAGAACATGGACTGGGCAGCTCCAAGTCCTTAACTGCCATAATGAAGGCACTCGGCTAGTCCACAACTCCCTAGGTGTTTTAGGCACTCGTTTGGATGGAACAAAGTTAAGAAGATAAGTTGTCGTTTGTATGACATATCTCCAAAACGATTTTAGAAGGATATCGTAGGACATTATTGATCTTATCATTTCCAATAGAGTCCTATTTCTCCTCTCAACCACACCAATCTGTTGAGGTGTTCGAGGAGTTGACAAGTTGGAAACAATTTCTTTATGAATTAAATATTATTGGAACTCTATAGATAAGTACTCACTATCTCGATTTGGTCGAAGTTGTTTTAATGGCTTGCTAGCTGCTTCTTAACTTCAGCTTTGAATTCTTTGAAATTTTCAAGGGACTCACTCTTTTTATGCATTAAATGAAAATAGCCATGTGTAGAGTAATCATTTATAAAGGTTATGAAGAATTCATATTCATAACCTCCTCTAGCTTATACGTTCATGGTCCCACACACATCAGTGTGTACCAGGTCCAACTTGGATTCAGATCTGTTTCCTTTGGAATGAAATGAGGCCTTGGTCATTTTTCCTTCAATACAAGATTCACAAATGGGTAATAGATCATTATCTAAGACCTTAAGTATCTCATACTTTACTAACCTGTCAAGTTGTTTCTGATTGATATGACCCATTCTTAAGTGCCACAGATATTTGGAATTAATGCTAGAGACATTGGATTGTCTTGGTTTTATCAATTATGCGGTGTTTAATGAGCCTGTAATAAGTTCTATAAAGAACAATCCCTATTTAATAATTGCATTATAAATAAAATCCTTATTCTCATATATTGAAACAACATTTTCAAATTATAAGGAATAAGCAAATTTCATTAAACAAAAAATAGAAATCATGTTCCTTACAATCATTGGAATGTAATATACATCCTCCAAATATAACCTATGATCACTAGGAGAGCCTAAAATAATGACTCCCACTGATTCTGTCAAAATGTAGGATCCATCTGGTATCTTGAATTGAAACTGGCCTTTAGGTATTCTTTTCCTTTGCTAGAACTCCTGCAAAGAATTGCAAAAAAGGATAATGGATCCTAAATCTAATATCCGCGAATCAGATAAATGTGTCATATTTCTAGTTCCTAACAAACTTAGGAAACCCATAACTTTTTTTCTTTTGAGGGACTCAAGGTAGACTGGATAGTTTTTTTTTCCAGTGGCCCTGCTCACCACATTGAAAACACTTTCTCTTGGTGTGTGCTTTGGCCTTCTTTTTCATGGGTTGGGCCTTGACCCCTATTTAGGCCTTCTTTTTCATTGGACCCTTCTTCTTTTGCTTTCCCTTACCCTTGGGCTTAGAAGAAGATGCTACATTAGCTATTGAGCTCATAGTCCAACTTAAACTGCTAAAAAGAACAGTTTAAGGCATTGATGACCATAATCATCTGTGTGTCTGCATCCATGTCCGCCCCAAGTATATCAACCTCAGTGACTGCAGAGTAATCTTAAGCATGTAATCCCACACCGGTTCACCAAGTTTTTGTCTGAGAATATGAAAGGTTTGGATAGCTTTCACCCTTGCAGACATGGTCCTCACACCAAACATCTCATGTAGTTGATGGATCATTGCACTAGCAGTTTTTATACAAGCAATTTGCTTTTGCAACATGTCGCTAATAAAATCTAGAATGTAGCACTTAGTAGTGTTATCATCATTTTGCCATCGCTTATGTTGTTGGTTTAGCTCAGGAGTTGAATCTCCACCGGGAGGTTGATATGTGTTTAATTCTTGATATATTTAATCATTTACACTAAGCAATTAATGTCATGAAAATGCTTAAGATACTCACTTTAGTTGATTTATGATTTTAGGTACAATTTGGAAGCAAATAAACTAAAGTGAGTAAGAAGCACTACATTTAGGCCATTTTCTAAAGATCAATTCTTATTTTTCTTCATGGAGCAAGAAGAAAAATAAATAAATAAAAGACAAGAAAAAATGAAGCCCAAAATGACAACTGAAGAAGGAAATAAAAGCATTCAAAATGCATACGTAGTTGCGTTTCATGCCTAAAAGAGTGGTATGTTATGTTCAAGAGAGCAGTAGAAGGCTGTGGGCTAGGTGTAAAACGCATGTGTTTAACTCAATGTCCGAGAGCAATGAAGGAGGGATGCGAAGGATTTAAGTGAGGACCAACATTAAATTGTCGAATCAATACACAGTGTGGCAGCTTAGAGGAGAGTAGTGGGCTGAACAGTGAGGGTCTACGTTTAACGCAATTGTCTGCACTAAACACAGATAAGGAGCACATTTTAGGAGAGCTAGGTGCAGGCGCAAAAAGTGGCATGAAAAGGGCTGCTGGGTGTAGCTTAATGGTTAGAGGTGTGAAGAGGAGCTGTCGCTCGATGTTGGGAGGTGTGAAGAGTGCAAACAATGTGATGGAACCAAAAACCCCAAAACTTAATTGTCCCATTAGCTATAGTAGAGGCAACAACCAACAGTGAGGGTTGTGTAAGAGGCAAAACAAAGGGGTCTTCGGTGGGGCTACAATATAGGTGCTGAAGTATTTTTTCAAGAAAGACCTATGAAGAGCTAGACATCCCGACGTCGATTTGGAGGCGACATCAATGCCGACGACTAGGGTTAAGTATTTTTTATTATCTTGTTGTTTCTTTCTCCCATTAGGAATTGATTGTGTTATCCTATGTTAATTGGTTTGAGTTTTGTGTATGGATAATTAGATTTTCGTTATTATTCGATTATTTGTGTACGAACCCATTGGGTATTGTGAGATGATGATTTTAATGCATTCATTGAATCCTTAATTGCAAACCCATTGCTAGAATTTCGATATACTCCGTAATTGTTATGTTGAAATTCATATGTAGCGACTAACTATTCATAATTATTAGGGATGACATGAACTAGGTTAAATGACGCGTCATATGTTGTTGTTGCCTTGATTAATCGATTTTTCTAATTCGTAATGCTACTGCCTAATTAAATCTCAATATCGTATCCCAAGTTATTCGGTGGTTAGGTTTAATTAACAATCGTATTTTTATTTAAAAAATCCTAAGAGAAAACACAGGTTAATTGTTAACCCATGATTAATAGTTGCTAGGAGAGGTTAAAAAACAACAAATAATGAAATATGCTTAATTAGGGTGTAGGTCGAGATTGAACCAAAGAACTAAGTCCTTATCAAATTCCCCAATTTTATCATTTTTACATTTTTTCTTGAATTTTTTTATTAGTTAGTTTCAATTTAGTTTCTTCTTTCAAAAATCAAACCCCCCATTAAACCTAAACACCAGTTAATTTCATTCCATAAACTTTACACACACTCTCTGTGGGATCGACGACCTAGACTCACCACTGCTATAGTAGTAGGTCTAGTTATTTTATTTTGACTACCATAACGACGCACGGTCAAATTTTGGCTCCGTTGTTGAAGAATACGGTGTTTTAGTTTTGTTAGTGATTTAATTGGTGTTTTGTATATGCTTGTTTGTAATTAATTTCTTTTCTTCTATTTGGTGATCTTTTCATTTTTTATTTCATGTTTAAATTTTTTTTGGATACGGACGGAAGTAATTTTCTTTTATAACTCATATTCTCAGTCTTATAATAATGTTTGGACTGATCAACCTAACTTTTGTTATGGATGGGATAATCACCAGAATTACATCCATGATAGTTTGCAGGATGCACAACAATTCTCGTACAGACCAGAAGTTTCATATCACGACTCTGGTTTATCTCTGGAAGAGTTGAATAATATTTTGAAAGATAATACTCTACAAATGCAATAGAATGCTCTATAATTCCAGAAGGATGGAGGGTAATTTCTAAGAAACACATGGTTTAGTGCCCAAGATTCAGAGAACCAACACGATTCAGGTGCATCTTTAGAAGAACTTGCTAAGAATCTTGCTGCTAACAATTTGCAATTTCTACAGGATATGTAGCAGCAGTTGCAAGAATTCCGACAAGAAACAAAAGCAAGTCAACAAAGAATGAAACACCTAATGGGTCAGATGACAATAAGCCCTGATCACCTACAATCGCAAAGCGAAGAAAAGCAGCCGTATCAACCCGAGGTGTACCCAATGGACGTTTGTGTGGAAACTTTGCACAGTGATGAGGAGCTTGAGAATTTTGAGATCAACCCTCAATGAATTGTTTGTGTCAAAGAAGTGGACAAGAAGCTCGAATTTGAAAAGGACACATCTTTTAGCTCAGAGGTAGGTACTGGGTCTATGATTATTTTTGAAACTAACTCTTTACCTTTACATAATAGATTGGATGAATTAAACGATGAAGAAAAAGGTGAAGAGACGTTCAAAATATTTCTGGAGTGTATGGACTCAATCAGGGTTGAGAATCTGAGGATAAGGAAGATGCTAAATGAGGATGATGATCAATTAAATCCCTATCCAGAGCTACCTCGCGTAGAAGTGGCACTAACTATAATACCCGAATATCAAAATTTTGTCACGTGAGGAGAAGAAGGAGTCGAGCCGGTGACCCTAAACTAAGGCGTTTCTTGGGAGGCAACCCAATGGAAGTAAATTTCTTTTCCTTTACATTTCTGCATTACTTTTTATATGCATGCGTGTTTTTGAATTTGTTTGTTTTACTTGTTTTAAAGTTTTCAATCAAAATGAGAGAAAGAATAAAACAAATGAAACAAACATTTTCTCATTTTCTATTGCTTTTGAGATTATATAATAATGATTAGAGTACGAGTTGACTGGAGAATTTTATAGTAACTTTAGCATGTACTTTTACTCTTTTGATTGGTCGATATGCATTATCTTTAGAAGAGTAGTGACTAATGGTAGACAAAGCCAGTGAGATTTTGAGCCTTATTTGACTGACACATCCATATCAGTCTCATTGCCTTTCGATATTTTGTTACCTTCATGACATATATGTCCCGATTTTGCATTGATTTTCTATTCGAGACCACATTTTTATCACATGCATTAACATGGATATGATTAGGCATTCTTTTTTTTTCATAAACTACATTAGCCAGATAACCTATCCTATTGACATGATTTTTTCCTTGACAAACCCCTTTGAGCTTTAGCCTTTATTTTTGTATAAACCACATTTTATGCTTTTAAACTTAACCAAATGTCCTACCTAAATCATAAAGCTAATAAAACATTTGTGGCTGTTGAGTTTGTGGATGCACAAAATTCTAAGTGTGGGAGTGTACATGTATAAGGGTTGGTTGTAATGTTGGGATGTTATTTTATGTATTATCATTGAAATTCCCATGTTGATGTAGTCTTTTTAAAAAAAATTATAAGGAAAGAAAGAAAGAAAAAATGGAAAAGAAAGAAAGAAAAAAAGCAAAAAGGAAAGAAAAAGAAAGGAAGAAAGAGAGAAAAAAAGAATGAAAAAAGTTTACAATAAATGTATCAAGGAAGAATTACATATGTTGGGCCCCGAACCTATCTTGAAAGTTAGGACTACTAAATAAGAAATTTTTGGAGTTTGTTTATGTATAAAAAGAGGAGAATTTATGAAATTGAAAAGAAATAGAAAGAGATTTATTGAATCAAAGTCATAGGATTGAT
>JANKYE010305296.1:0-25800 GCA_032467995.1 Erythroxylum dillonii
TTAAAGGTTCAATGAAAGAACCTTTCGGGGTCCTAGCCGCATTTGAGGTGTTGTGTTTCGCAATAGAGTTGGGTTCCTGAAGCGGGGTCCAACATTCCTTTTATGTTTGGTCCGGGATTCGGTACCTGGGGAAACAGGCCCAGCCATAAGCCCCAGCATACCCCCGCGGCCCACACAATCGGTATTGTCCTCTTTGGTCTGGGAATCCCTCTCTAGGATTCGAACACAAGACCTCAAGGTTTTATAGCTTCCACATGCTCGCCTCTTACCATTGAGCTATTAGGCTAGGCCTGTTTCCCCAGGTACTGAATCCCGGACCCAACAATACGTCCTTACAGATGATACACGTTACTGATGATACACCTTACTGATGATACAATCTTACAGATGATATGACATCATCATAGACGATGTGACGTCATCACAGACGATACATCCTTACAGATGATACATCCTTATTGACGATACATCCCTACAGACGATATGACGTCATCATAGATGATACGTTTCTACAGACGATACCACTTGACACTCCTAAGCATCTCCCCTTCTAAGGACCATAACTTTGAACTTTGATGTCCAAAAATTTCCTACTATAAACCGTTGGAAAGTTAGAAGAAAGACCTACAACTTTCTAGAAGGCACATTTGCCTAAATCAACCTAGGTTAATCCAAATCTTCCCCGAACTTCTAAACACGAACTTTTTCCTTATGCAAACTTAAAAGTGCAATGTATAAACTTGAGAGGAAGTCATGAGCAAAAAAGCAATCTTATTCCATTTGCATCAAAAGATAAGATTTTTACAAAGCTTTAGTGGGCATTTCAAGCCGCAAATACATTAACATCTCAAAATCCCAAAATACAAAAGATACATGAACCATGAGTTGCTCAAAATACAACTAAAGCCTTGCTTTACAAGGTTTGCTTCAAATACAAAATAATCAAAGATTGGAGTGATGTCTTGACCCTTGACTACTCGATATCTTGCTCATCACCTGGATATGGGGGAGGAGAATGGGGAGTGAGCTAAAAGCCCGTGGGTAACAATTTTATAATTGGTAATAAGCAAAATCATTTTTCCATACAGAAAATTCACGTTTATGTAAAATATGTATGCATCATTCTTATCAACTTATCATGAACATATAGCATATGAAAATGGTTTGGGTAGATCCATAAACATGACGCACTACACATTTCCACATAATGGTTCTATATAGCCGTAAACTTGAGGGAGTCCATTAAGGAGCTCCGTGTCACTAGCAGGCAGGCGGGAGAAGTCTATAACTTGGTCAATGTGCACGTGACATTCTTGAGAGACTACCACAAACCCACATAACACATATTTCATGAACTGAAAATAGTTTGCCCCACATGGCACATTTTTTCAAAACTTGTGTTTCATGAGCATGAAATATTTCATATGCATTTCCAAAACTTGATTTCTTAAACTTGCTATTCTTTCAAAAATCATTTCCATCAACAGTTAACACAATTCATATACAACCATGTAGCACAATCTTACAACATTTTAAAAGCAATAAATGCACATGAATAAGGTAGTTGGAAAATCATTTCTTGTCATTCTTGAAAGAATCTTTAATGGCTCGTTACTTAATTATAAAAGTGAAACCCACCTTGAATTTCCTTACTTATAACTTGCTCAAATGTGCCTATTCTATTGATTCTCTTATCTTTCTTGATTCCATTTTCATATACAAAAAATCCCAAGTTCAAATAGGTTGCAAAATTGAAGATCCACAGAGTACATTTATTAAAATTACTCCTAGAGTACCTAAACCTATGCCTTTTTTAAGCTCTTTGAACTAAAACCCTTCCAAAATCCAAAGCATTAAAAATGCTCTTACCTTAAATCTTCACCAAATGAAGAAATGTTTGGTTCAAAAGAAAGCCCTTATTTTCCTCTACACTTTCCCATTCTTACACAACCTCAAAATCACTCTTTTAGAATAAGAAAAATTAAAACCTAGCATAACTCTCATCTTTCTCTTCTTTTTCTCTTTTCTCGTGCTTCTCTCTTCTCTCTTTTCTTCAATCCCATTTTGCCCCTCCTTCAATGCCTTAAGGTTTCTAAACTTATATGACTTACCAAGTTTGCCCTTACTCACTCTTACTACTTTAATACTTCAATTCCCTTAACTTATGTCATATTATCTTACCCACATTAACATGCTAGTTAATCCCAAATATTAATCCCTCAAAACCTCAACATTAATTTAAATCATGCCTAATAATAAAAAAATTTCGGGGGCCAACATGTACTCACTTAATCCATTCATTTTTTGTGTCAAAAATAGTCAAAAATTTGTTTGTATTCACATTAGTATCCTTTATAACACTTCCTCTAAACTAATCTTATTATGCCATGAGACTGTGTTGGACCCCAAAATTTTTCTTTATTTATGTGTTTATTCATTTCACTTTATTTTATTTTCTTAGAACTTAGTCTATGATTTTTGCAAGCATAAGGAGAAATTAAAATTAAGTTAGAGTATAGTATTGCGTGAATTGAATTAAAGTGGTAAAAATGCATAAAGGGCATTTGTGGAAGATCACTTAAGTTTAGATAGACATAAGGCATAAATGGAGGGCAAAGTAGACATTTTATGCTCATTGTGGAAGAAGGAAGTGTTGTCTTGTATTTGAGAAGGAAGAAAATGTGAATGAGAAGATAGAAGAGTGAATACGAAAATAACAAGAAGAGAAGAAGTGAGGTTTAGGTGGTTTGAAAGAAAAGAAGACAGTTGAGTTAGGATTTCATCTTTTCTAAGTTTTCTATAGAGATTTTGAGGTTATGCAAGAAGATAAAAAGGTAGAGGAAGATAAGAGCTTCCATTTGAGCTAATAATCTTTTCATTTGGTGAAGATTCAAGGTAAGTTTGATTTTAGTCATTTGGATTTATAAAAGGGTTTTGGTTCAAGAAGCTTAGGAAATACATGGTTTTAAGTATTCTAGGATCAATTTTATTGAATATGCTTTGTGGGTTTTCAATTTTGCAACCCTATTGAAGCTGGGATTTTTGCCTATGAAAAGAGAATCAAGAAAGACAAGAGGAGCAAGAGGAGAGGCATATTTGAGCAAGTTATAAGCAAGGAATTCAAGGTGGGTTACATTTTATAATTAATTAATAAGCCATTAATGTTTCTTTTAAGAAATGGAAATAAATGATTTCAACTACTTTTTCAATGTTCATTTATTGCTCTTTGAATGTTTTGAGAATATGCTACATGTTTATGAATTGTGTTTTGAATTATGAAATGAAAAATGAAAATGATTTTTGAAAGAATATAAGTTTATGAAATCAAGTTTCAAAAAAGTGCCAATTTGGGCAACATGTTTACAATTTAAAAAATGGATAATTATGTATGTTTGTGGTAGTCCCCTAAGTTAAGTTATATGCACTTTGATAAAAGGTTTCTCCCACCTGCTCGCTAGTGGCATGGAGTTCCTTCATGGACTCCTCTAAGTTCACAGCTACGCAAAACCATTATATGGGATTACGTTAGTACGTTCTGTTCACAGCTACACAAGACTTTTATGGGAAATGTGTTAGTATGTTTTGTCTTTGGATCCTCCCAAATCATTCTGATGTGCTTATGTGTTTAAATGTGTTGACAAGTTTGATAATGCATGATTTAAGTTGCTTATGAATTGTTTGATAATATGAAAATTGGGAAATATGTGTTTCATGATTTCAATGTGAATTTTGCAACAAAAATGAATATTTTAATGATTTTTGCTTGTTACCGATTATAAAATTGTTACCCACAAGCTTTAAGCTCACCCCTCCCTTTTTGTTCCATCTTCAGGAGAAGCGCAAGAGATTGAGTGAAAGAGGGTCAAGGCATCACCCCAATTAGGCATATTTTTGTATTTTAAGCTAGATTTTGTAAATGCAAGGCTTTAGACGCATTTCAAGTTTTCCTAGTTCAAATGTATTTTGTATTTTTGGTTTATGAACTCAATTGATGTATTGTGGCTTGAAATGCCATTAAAGATTTGTAAAACTCTTATATTTTGATGTTAATGAAATATGTTTCGGTTTGCTCATGACTTTCCAAGTTTATACATTGCATTTTCAAGTTTTCCATAGGGAAAAACTTTTTATTCTGATCTCAACGGTAAATATGTAATGATCTAGGCTGAACTAAACAAAATTGTCTTCTAGAACATTGTATCTTATCTTTCTAGCTTTCCAATGATATATAGTAGGAAATATTTGGATATCGGAGTTGAGAGATATGAGCATTATAAGTTTTTGATGCTGCATAGGGTGGACATACAGGACAACTACATTAATTGGAAATTTTGACCCTCTTGGAGGCAAAATATCTTTTTAGGGGTCTTCATAAATGTTGAATCTTGTCTTCTTAGCTTTCCAATGGTATATAGTATGCAATTTTTGGATATCGGAGTTAAAAGTTATGATCATTTGAATTTAGTGATGTTGTATAGGAAGTATACGCAGGACAGCTTCTGTTGCAATCGCACCGGGCGTTCTTATGAACGCACCTTCATTTCTTGTGACCGCACCTTCATCCTTGTGATCAAACCATCCTTGTGATTGCACTTGCCTTCCTTGCGAGTGCACCATCATCCTTGCGATTGCACTTTTGTTCCTTGCGAGCACACCCGAAGGGTTTTCTAGCTTTAAACATGTTTGACTCTTTTGGTCATAACTTTGTCATCCGACCTCCAAATGACCTGATTTTTAAACCAATGGATTCCTAACACATTTCTCTATCTTTGCATAAAAATTTATAGCGTTTTGTATTTATTTGAAAAAGATTAATTGAATTAAAGTAAGAGTATTGGTTGCAAGAGTATGATTTGGATATCTTACTGAACATACTTTGGTATTTTGATCATATCTTGATATATAGAGCTCCTAATGGGATGATTCTAGTTTCAAAATAAACTACAAACATAGGGCTGAAATTTTTTTAAAGAAATAGAGTTCTAATTCAGTCTATAAGAATTTCAATTTTTGGATGGAAGTTGAGCATAAAATACTGTTTCAGTATGAGAACAGTCTGGAAATGGGGCCCAACACATGTTGTGGTATCAGAGACTCACGTTTCATGACTCTGATGTTGGGCTCTGGAAATAGGCTCCAATAGTTATGGTATCAGCGCAAGATCACATTTTTGACTCCGAATGTTGGGCTCTAGAAACGGGGTCCAATAGACTGGCTTAATTTGAAAGTATTTAGCATTCTTGAATACCTAACAATGCTTATTTTAGATCCATTATTGATAGGAATTACATTGCCTCTAATTTTGGTTATCTCCCACCATATTATCATATTCCTTGGTTTAGTGACCCTTTTTGGCCTTTTTGTGTCCAAAGAAGTGTCTTTCTATTTATAAGTCTTCTTTAATAAGCTTAGTAGATGGGTTGTCTCTTATCTTGCACCAAGGATCAAACATCTATAATTAAAATAGAAAAAAATAAAAAATAAAAATAATATAATAAGATGGTAAAAAAATTGCTATATGTTTTATAACGCTTTACTATCCTAGTATGAGATTACAGGCAAGTGAACTATCGTTTTACACTAGTGTAGTGATGAGTAGAGGTTAATCTCGTAAGCAATAACATAAATACTATATCTAACCACCGTATTATTTTTATTATCTAGTCAATTATTAAAATTGAGTTCAATGTGATTTATCTAATCTCAAAAACAAAGCCCTAGGGAAAATCAAGTACGACTATCAATAACACAAATAAGTAAAAAAAATAAAAAATAAAAAATGAACATATATGTAAATGAGAATTCCCCGTAGCATTATTATACTTATGATTCATTTATTTAGATATTTTATCACTAAAAAAAGCAAGACTTTCTACTATAATGATATGTCATACATTAACATACAAGTACTTTTCCTTAAATGATTAACTAACACTTTAGTTTTAATTAAAACCTCTAAAGGCACCTTATGATATTCAAAATTTTACAGAAGGTTTACCCTAGGACCAAAAAGAATTATGTAAGGTTAGTTCTATTGCCACATTCAATTCTTAATATTTATCTCATAATTTATTCATATATAGATTTTCTTTTATAATCCACTTGTAAATTATGATTAGATATAATATCTAGCTTTAGTTAAATTAGTACTAAAAATAATCAATGGTATTTCTCAAGTATAAACATCCTTCATAAAATAACTAAAATAAATCTATAGAAAAATAACTATGGTTCCTCCTGTCTATACATTGATAAAATTTATCCACGTACCATATTTGAAATAATGATCATAAATAAAAGATTTTTTTTTTACAGATCTCAACATTTTATTGTTCTCAATTTTAAAAGGATGACTTTAGATTTCTTTTCTTGTCAAATATAGTTGTTTGGTTAGGGTTTTTTTTCTCCCATTTGATTGATTTAGAATGAAAAATAATAAAAAACATCTTTAAAAATTAATATTTTCACACTTTAAAATTTTATCGACCTGTGACGTGGTTTGGTACACAATTATACTCCAAGTCGTGGATCTCTCTATTTTAAAGAAGGAAATGGGTTCTATAACGCTCGTGCCCAAACTGTGGATCTTTTTGTTAACTCTATGACTTTACATGAGCTTAAACACACTTATATTTGGGACCATGGGTCTTTCTAGAGATTTTTGGAATTAGATACAGGTTTAAACATGCTTATGCTCTAAACCATTGATTTCTTTATTTCTTTTTTGTATGAACATGGTGTAAGGCACAACTGTGGCCAACACATAGGTATCAGCCAGACTGTGTTGAACCAAGAATTGTGATTTTCTTCAAGATATTTCGTAATCCTCTCTAATTCTCAATAAAGATCATTTTAAAGTGGCATATTCTAAATTACTTGAAAATGTAACATAAATTAAGTCAAGGTAATTTAAATAAAAAAACAAAATACTAAGGAAAATATGTGTATTTTTTATGCACAACATACATTTCTCATTCTTTTTTTCAATTTAATACTTTACATGTTCATAAAATTGTTGCACCTTATAGTCTTTTTCTTTCCATTCATAGTGGCCTTTCATCAATAGGTAAAGGTAATAAATCCAAAGGAGTTAGTGGATGAAAAATCATAAACAACCTCAAATTGGTGATTAACTCAATAGATGAATGCACCCAACTATTATATGAAAAATCACTAAAAAATTAGAAATATTTCCAATTCTTTAAGTTTCTTTAAATGATAGCATGAAAATAATATAGTCAAAGTACTATTTACTACATAAGTTTCACCATTGGTTTGAGGATGACTTATTGGACCCCGAACGTTTCTTCGAAGTTAGAACTACTGAATGAGAAATTTTTGGTGATTAGTCAAGAGTAAAGAACAAATGAATGAATTTTTGAATTAGAAATGATAGACAAGAGTAAAGTAGTGAATGAGGAATGTGGATATATTCATGTTTTGTTTTAGTGTTTTTGGTGGATAAGAGATTTTGAAATGGGAAGAATTAAGGTGAAAGTTGTAAGTAAATTGAAAGCAAAAATGAAGTTGAATATGTGTAGTAAGTTGATGAAGGATATGTATATATGTGTATATTTTGTTATTAGTGTTTATGATTAATCACGAACTATAATTTCTTTATGGGAGATATTGATTTGAAATGGAGTTGAGAATGAGGAGTAAATGAAGTAGAAAAGTTGATCTTGGTATGAGTTGTGTAAAGGAAAGATTTTTGAAACAAAATGGGTGCTTGATTTGGAAAATGTTCACTGAGTATGCTTCAGTATTTTTAGCCACAACTTTTTCTTTAGCTATCCAAATGAGATGATTCTTGATTTAAATTAAACTAGAAACATATGGCTACATTTCTTATGAAGACATCAAATTTAAATTCTATCATTAAGGATCTCAAAATCTATTATGAAGTTGAGAACTGGGTGTAGTACATTGGTGGAGGAATGTAAAGTTCATATTCTAACTTCAGGGGAAATTCTGGATTGATCTAGATAGATTAGGCAAAGTTGTCTTCTATAAAGTGTAGGTCTTTCTTTTATCTTTCCAACAGTATATAGTATGAGAACTTTGGACATTGGACTTGAAAGTTATGGTCTTTATAAGTAGAGATGTTTAGGAGTATAGATGTATCATCATTAAAGACGTATCATCTGTGATGAAGTCATATCGTCTGTAAGGATGTATCGTCTGTAAAGACGTATCATCTGTGATAACATCATATTGTCTATGATGACGTGATATCGTCTATAGGGATACATCGTCTGTAAGGATGTATCGTCTGTAAAGATGTATTATCTGTAAAGACGTATCATCTGTGATGATGTCATATCATTTGCGATGATGTCATATCGTCCGTAGAGACGTATCGTCTATGATGACATCATATCGTCTGTGATGACATCATATCATCTTAAGTTGACTTTGTTTCGTCTGCTCTTTGTTTCGTCTACCCTTTTGCTTAATCTGCTCTTTGTTTTGTCTACCCTTTGCTTCATCTACCCTTTGTTTCGTCTGCTCTTTACTTCGTCTGCTTTATGCTTCGTCTGTTTTTTCTCAATTCGTCTCACCCTTCGTCTTAGGTTGACTTTCTGTTTCGTCTTACGTTAAGCAAAATATCTTTTGGTCCATGTTTGACACTCTAGAAAATAGAATTTGTCTTTAAGTTCTTCTTGAAAGTTTTAGATCTTAAAGTCCTCTTTAAAACCATCTTAAGATGATTTTAATCCGACATCTATAGAGAGAGTTATGCCATTTGTCCCGAGATAGGTTTTGTTTGATTGAGGACGAAAACCATGTTTGATTCTTTAGGCCATAGCTTTGACTTTCGACCTCCAAATGAGGTGAATCCTATACCAATAAATTCTAATTACATTTTTCTACCTCTCTATGAAAGTTATAGCTTTTGATGATGTTTTAAAAAAGGATTGATTGAATTGATGTAAGGGTATCGGTAGGAAGAGTTTGAATGGGAGGAATTTAAGTATAGTACTGTTTCAATATAAGAACAATCTGAAAATGTTTCGGGCAATACTTTTAGAGTTCTGAACCAAATGGATTTTGGTGTCATTAGAAACTTATGAAAATGGAGAACATTTTTCTAGAAGAAAGAGTTATGTCAGAATGTTCAAGGGTATTGTTGGCAAGACACCTAAGCATAAAAAGACATAAGGCATAAATGGAAGGACAAAGCGGACAATTCTCAATCATTAAGGGCATAATTGGATGAAGAAGTGTTTTTTTTTTGCATTTTAGGAAGAGAGGAGAATGAAAATTGAAGAGAAAAAAAGAAAATGTTACAAAGAAAATAGAGAAATACGAAGAGAAGAAGAGAAAGAGTGAAAGAAGAGAAACAAGTTAGGGTTTAATTTTTCTTAGTCTTCAAGAGAGATTTTGGAGCTATTCAAGAAGCAAAAAACGTAGAGGATGAGAAGAGCTTCCCTTTAAGCTAAAGATCCCTTCATTTGGTGAAGAATGAAGGGAACCAAAAGAATCCTACCCAGAGTAAAAAGGGGAGGACAACCTTGACTTACAGTTTTACAAGCAAATTAGGTGGGTAATATATTTATGGTTATTGTGTAAATGGGCATTTTGTTTATGTGTGTGTATATGCTAGAATTTCTATGATGTGTTTTAAGTTTATGAATTAAAAGATGTATGACATTTTGATATAATTAAATTGTGATTTTGAACATATTATGCCTTGAAATATGTCATGGCATTTTGTATGAATGAAAAGAAAGGAAAGAGCTTGAAAAGTATGAAAGCATTTAATAAAATGATTTAAGCATGATTATGTGCTTCTGTTTGGGCGAGAGTGGAACCATTCTGTTCATCACGTGCACATTGACAAGAGCCTTCTCCCGGCTACCTGATTGTGGCATATAAGCTTCGAAACTGGACTCATTCTATTCATGGGGTAAACTTCGATTTCTTTATTTTGTTTCTATGGAACCCTCGAGCCAATTGTTTGTGCATTGCATGATAGAATTGCTAGATTAAATAGGGTATATATATGCATACTTTGTTATATTTATATATATATGTGTGTGCCTGAATCGTATGGCTCGTTGCCAATGGCTATAAATATATAAGCCACTGAGCTTCGCAGCTCACTCCATTACCTTCCACTCTGCAAGTGAAGAAAAAACAGCTTAGCATTAATCCTTGCAAAGTTTAGCAAAGACCAAGAATAAAGACTTTTATAATTAAGTTAGTTCAAAAATTTTTGGTATTTAGAATTATTTTAAGCATAAGCATTCAATTGTATTGTGTATTTTTTTTATATTTTTGTAATAAGCCAAAGAGGCGGTTTTTGAAATGTAAAGATATTATGAAAACAAGCATTTTGTTTTGTAATGGGCCCAAGTGATTACTGAAACTATGATGTGTTCAATAGTGTTTGCATCTTTTGAGACTGAAATTGTTTTAAATAAATCGGGCCGATTTTGATTATCAATTTTTCGCATATGCGTAAATTACTTAAGAAAATTTGCAATGAGATTGTTTCAGTTTATGACTCCGAATGTTGGGTTTCGGAAGTCAGGTCCATCATGACTAGTAGCAAAAAAATAACAAAATTGTTCCTAACTTACTCCATAAAACTCTTAAAAAATTAACTAAGAAACTTAGTATCTTAGTCACTCACTATACTCTTGTGAACTCCATGTCATCATATTACTTCCCTAAAGAACAAAGTAGCAAAATTAATTGCATCATCAATTTTAACAAAAGGAATAAAGTGTACCATCTTAGAGAACCTATAAACTAATACAAATTCAAAGATATTTCACATAAATAAATTCACTTCATGCATAATGTTAAATCAATCCTTAATAAAGATAATACTAGATTTAACCTATCTAAACATATAAAAACTATTATCCAAAAATCATGTTTTCACTCAAAACAAAAATATGAAGCAAAAAAAGGTAAAAAGAAATCTACTAGAAGGATTGTTATTCCAATAAGCTTTGATCCACTAGGATGATCTCTAATATTTTTCTTTATTGAAAATAAATTTGAAATTAATCTTCCTATGATGTACTTCCTGATAATTAACCCTATGTTTATAATAGAAAAGAATGTAAAAGTATGATCAAAACTCACTAAATACTCCTAAAATTAGGGTTTCTATGCTTTAAATATATTACTATCCACCTAAGACATAGTCTTTTGTCTAAGAAATGACTCTGTCTTAAGCCTTTGATCTTTTATTATCTTTTTAGGAAGGGAGATAGGCTTTAACACACCCCTGCCTTAAACTATGGAATGTTTTGTAACTTTTCTCTAAGGCAACACTAGCTGAGTCTCGATCATGTCTTAAGTTGTGTCGCTTTTTAGATATTCTCTCCACCATATAGTCTCTCTCAAAGCTATATTCTAGGTTGTGTTTTCATCTACATATGGTCCATGATGTACATGAGATGGCACATGTTCACGTCTTAGGTCATGTTATGTTAAACATTTTACTTTCCTTTATGTTTTTCAAATTGATTTCTTTTGCAATTCTTGATAAATTTGATCTCAAGGAAAAATGTTCACAATAATCTAAAAACATAAAATGTATGTATATTTTACATACATCAAATATCCCATACTTTAAATTTTGCCTATCCTCAAGCAAATCAATATCAATCTCAATTCAAATATGGTAAGTTCAAAAAACAAATTAAGGTAATAAAGAGTCTTCATAATCCAATCAACTATAAAAACACAAACAAAAACACAAAAATATAAACAGCCATAACAAATTATAAACTTATAACTTATAAATGAATCTAACTAAAATGTTCACCATTAAAAATTACTTAAAATAAAAATTAAATTTCTAAAAAATTGGTTAGGTTGCCTCCAAATAAGCACTTCTTCAGAAGTAATTTAGGTGGAATTTATTCTTAAACTTAATTAATTATTGTAGTATGTTTTCTCATCTTTTTGCTTTCTTTTAGGCTTTAGCTTTTTCCTTCTTCGCTTTGGTACCTTGACTCTAGATATGATGAGTTCCATCTGACATGAGTCATTATTAACCACAAACTATTTATTTTCATCTAAGATTGAGAAGAGAACCTCATCATCTCTAACCTTAAGCATTAATTGGACTCCCTTAGCAATTATAATTGCACATGTTATTGAAGAAAAAAGACCTTCATAAAATTAGAGGTTCATTATTATCTTTTTCCATTTCAAGGATATAAAAATCAATTGAGAATGTAAACCTATCAACTTTAATTAAAACATTCTCTCTAATACCTATAAGATGTATAATTGATTTATTTTAAAATTATATCACCATCCTATTATGTTTTGGTTATATCCCTAGCTTTTTAAGCATTATATATGAGATAAGATTAATACTAGACCCCAATCCTGCTTATGACTTACTTATAAAATCACTGCCAATACTACAGGAAATAGTAATTCCCTGAATCTTTTAATTTTGGTGGTAAAGTGTCTTAAAGGAATTTAGTGTCTCTTTCTTTTGGTATTATAACACTACCATTTAGCTTCTTCCTCTATTTGTTCCTTATCTATATTAACAGTTAGTGCTTCCTTCATGTCATTGATCAACTCCTTCCTCTTATTTAAAGTGATTATCATATATTTTCCTGATATCTAGCATTATTTCATTAGATAATGTCCCTTAAGGTCCTTAAGCTACAATCTCTTTTAGCTAACCAATTTGAGTTTAAGGCTTTGAATTGAACTTGTTTTTTTCTAAATAAAATTGAGCTTCAAATAAAGTAATAAAATTCATCATTAAGTCCTCTAAGCTCAAGTTCTTCTCTTATTATTGAGTTTGTTTAAAATCTAACTAAAGGATGCCTCTAGGCTATCTTAGGGAAGTCTAGGTGATTCCTCTATCCTAGATTATAGATCTTGTTCTAGGATTATTTTATCTTTGAAAACTTTCCCATATAATTAAGTTACTCTATTTTTTTTTGGGACCTCGCCCTTGTAATTCACGTGCCGACGTCCTACGTGACATCTAGGCGCGCATCCCACAAGGTTGGTGTGCCCACACCAAGCCAAACCTTAAAAATGAACTCATTTCACTTACTTCCAAACAGATTTTGGGATAGCTCATAAAGGAATTTCAATAAGACTTCTTCACAAAATTTGTTCCTCATTGCCTTAAGTTTCTAACGATACCAAAAACGCTCAAATTGGTTCAGAAATAAAGAAGTATTGGCCAAAACACTTTCGGGCTAAAATTAAGCCGAGACTAAATACTACACATGAATTCACTCTAGAAATTGAAAGTCTTAGGGCTTAAATTGAAATTCGATTCCTTCAGATAAATTGTAGCTCCATGTCTCTAGTTTGTTTAGCAACAAGAATCAACTCAATTGAAGCTCTACAGATTAAGATATAGCCAAAATAGTGAAGTCTGTTTAGAAAATATCCAACTCAAACTCTTTTAACCGATTCTCTCACTTTGATTCAATCGCTAATTTTCAAATTAATATCAAAGGCTGTAAATTTTTATGGAAGGGTAGAGAAATGTCTTAGGAATCCAATGCTTCAAAAATCGGGTCAATCAGAAGTCAAACAAAAAAGTTATGGCCAAACGAGTAGGGAGAGGTCACATCGGGGAGGAAAATAAAAAATCGGCCGCGTCGCATGTGCGCGCGCTGGGCGTGCGCGAGCGGTGCGCGCTAGACGCGCGCTCGCCCTCGCGAGAGTCAACCACCCGAAAAGCCAAAATCTGATACCCTAACCTCCAAAATTCATAACGTCTTACTCAGAACTCCAAAATTTGCAAATTTGGTATCAATGGAAAGATAAAAGGAAGCTCTACAATTTCCATAAAGAACTTTAAAACCAATTCAGCCTCTAAGGGAGTCAAAATCCACCTCAAAGTGGTTGTCTGAATAATGTCACCCTAAACAGCAACAGAACTTCTAAACATCATAACTTTCCACTCCATTCTCCACAAATGTCATATTTTATATCAATGGAAAGATAAAAAGACAATCTACAACTTTCATGAAGACCCTAAGAACAAAATCTAACTTTATGAGGGTCAAAAATTCACTCAAAGTTTCTGCCCCGAAATTGCCATTTTTTACAGCACCTGCACCCAACTTCAACAATCCACAACTTTCAACTCCCACATCCAAAAGCAGCACATTATACATTGTTGGAAAGCTATGAAATTCCTCTATAACTTTCAAGAAGACTACTTGATCCAATTCAATCCATATCAGTCCAAAATTTGCCTCAAAGCACAACATACACAAAATCTACCCTATGGACATTTACAAAACAATGCAAAGTAGCTTTTGAACAAACATCGGCAAAATACAATAAAACCCAAATGTCTTTCATTAATATCACAATATGAATTGTTACAAAGCCTTAGTGGGCATTTCTAGTCCCAATACATTAAAGTCTTAGAAATTCAAATTTCAAAGAAACTACATGAACAGTGATTTTGCTCAAAAAATGCAATTAAAGCTTTATTTACAAATTATAGCTTCAAAATCAAAAATCAAAGGAGTGATGCCTTGACCCCAGTTCGGTCACTCATTTTCTTGCTCATCGCCTGTGGATAGGAGGAAAGAAGGGGGTGAGCTCGACGGCTCGTGAGTGACATATTTATAACCAAGAACACAAGCAAAAATCCTTGAATCATTTTACTTCCAATGCAAAATTTACATTAACAATTATGCCACATATATGTTCCAAAACTTACAACTTATCAAGCCATTTACAAATCAACACAACAAATACATCAAAATGACTTCAAAACATAATCACATAAACACATCGTAAATGGTTCGGGTGGATCCAAAACAGAACGTACTACGCATTTTTACGTAGCGTTCATGTGTAGCCGTGAACTTATGGGAGTCCGTGAGGAGCTCCATGCCACTAGCCGGCAGGGGGGAAAAGCCTATAGACAAGTGCACTTGACTCACTTAAGGGATCACCACAAACCCATATAAGCATACATTTCACACTTTTCAAACATATTGGCCAAAATGCCACATTTCCGAAAGCAATTTTTATAACCATTGCATTCTTTCCAAAAGTCACATTCTTTTACAATCATAAACACAATATGTAAACATTCTCACAATTCATTTACAAGAAAAAGACACATGTCATATTCTCAAATCATACTAATGAGTAATAAATACACATTTTTAAAGTTGTTGGAAAGCATTAAACTCCATTTATTGATAATAACGGTACTAGCTCATTTTCTCAATTATAAAGAAGTTACCCCCCTTAAAATCCCTTGCTTTAGACTTGTTCAAGATGTCTTTCCTCTTGCTCTTCTTACCTCCCTTAAATTTCTTCACAAACACAAAAACCCCAAATCAAGAGAGATCTTAAAATTGAAAAACCTAAGGAAACAAAGCATGAAATTTATCCTAGAACACTCATTCCCATACTTTTCCTAAGCCATTTGAATCAAAAACCCTTCAAAATTCCAAAAGATTTGAAACAACTTGCCTTGAATCTCCACCCACGTTTTTGCTCTTTGTCTCTAATGGAAGATTAAATCTTCCTCTTCCTTTTTCCTTCTAAAAAAAACTCCAAAATTCCTCTTGAAAACTTAGAAAAATCAAGACCAACCTTTGCTTTCTTTCTTCTTTCTCTTCTCCCTCCACCGAAACTCACTCTCCTTTCTTTTTTTTTTTGAAATTTTCGCTCATCTTCTCCTAACACACAACAAGTCTTCTTTCTTTGTTCTAATGAAGCCAAAAATACCAACCTACCCCTTCTTGTAAGCCTTATATCTTTTAACCTTAAGTGATCTTCCCAAATTGTCCTTATTAAATCTTATTCCTTCAATTTAACTAACACCATAGAATACTCTAACTTAATATTAATTTCTTCATTTAATAACTTCTAATTCCATCAATCTAAACAATAAAATCTTCCAACCATTTACAATCTAATTAAACTCTAACAAAAAAAATCAATCAAATTCTCAAAAATAAATTTGAAATCATGCTTATTCAATAAAAAAAATTCAGGGGCCAACAATTTTAGTCATAGGGTTTCCAATTTAATAATCATTATTGTGATGTCCTTCCCATGTAATTCACAACTCATCACTTAATTTATTCTTGTTAGTGTGCTCAAGTTATCAAGCTTTCTTATTATATCCATGATTAAATATACAAATGAGATCATTACATCCACACAACATACCTGCTAGTTTATTGTTTCTCACTCTTTCTAATTTCCTTTAATAGTTGCTTTTGGTCATTTCTTCATTAAGTTTAAGAGAGGCCTCTAGAGTCTTGCTATTAAGCATTTCAACAACTTCTGCATTAATCATTTGCTTTATGGAATATATCAGACTATTGAAGGATGTAAAACTTATATCCACTTTAATTGGCCTTGATATGGCCACTTTATCAATATATGTTTATATCTCTCTCATATAGGATGTAAAAATTATATCCATTTCATAGACCATGATATGGGAACTTTATCAATAAATCTTTTTATCTCTCTCATGTCTCGCATGTTGTTTCATTCTTAAATTGTAGGTATGTAGAAATTTCATTCCTTAGTTTAACAGTTTTCATTGATGAGAAATATTTAGCTAAGAATTCCACATATTTTGATTAGGGTTACAATTAATGCCTTAAACCACTACTTAGCTTGTTCACTTAACAAAAATGTAAACAACCTTAACCTTATTGCTTCTTTGTTAGCTCCATTAATCTTACGTTACAAATATGCTAGTTATTGATGTATACATTGGGATCTTCATTCAATTATTAACTAAACTAAAGATAATGCTAATATTTGAATTACATTAGGTTGGTCTCAAAGTATTTCATGTTAATTTATTGTCTAATACTAGATTAAATCCCCATCAAAGATGGTTTCATATACTCCATCATGTTCCTATGCTCCTTTTCCATTGTGTCAAGTTATATGTCTTGGGTTTCTTGGTTAATCCATTTTCTTTTTATCTAACAAAGTATTATTCCAAACTTTGGATCTTCTTCAAGGAAAACAAAGTGTCTAATCCTTATCATACACCAAGTTCACACATGAAATTAAAGTAAACTAAGGATAAAAAATAAGATAAATAAAAATAAAAATAGAAAATAAATAAAAAGACTAGACTAATAGTTCTTGAGTATCCTAAACAACAATTGATTCACTGACAACAAAACCAAAAGCCTATGAGTGTTTTCCACTATTAAAGTTTTCCCTTTTAACAAATTATTTACTCATAAAATAACGTAAGTATATATACTGTTGACAAGTATAATAATGATATTAGATAATAATCATATAAAGATATTAATATTTTAGATCACTTTCCTATTACTAACTAGTCAAAAAATTAAAATAGATTGATTGATCAATGGATTTAATAAGAAATAAAATAAAATCTTAAAAAATTAAACTGATAAACATAATTTAAAATAAATAATTAATTAGAGAATAAAAATATGTAATGTTTAAATAAAGATTCCCCCATAATCATCTTTTCAATTATGATTCAAAAAATTAGAAAGTATTTATAATCTAGACTGACTTACTTTCTTATAGTATGAAAGTTCTCTTTTTATGTCTCTCTTTCTTAACCTAACCACCTATTCTCAGGTTGATTAATTAATACCTCCATCTAGGTAAAACCCTTATTAATGCAATAGGTTCTATCAATTTCCATAAAAGGTTTGATCCTAACAATAAAAATTTATGTAAGCATATCCCTAGTAACATATGCAATTCATAATATCTACACATGAAATATAGGTTCACTCAAATTGTCTACACATGAATTAATATAAGATCAAATTACTAATGTAATTAAATATAAATTAATAATACATAAAGATATTTTAAAAATAAATCTCACTTCACAAATAATATTTTATAAATTAAAATAAATTAATTAAAAGCATCAAGATGTGAATACAAAGTCAGAGGAGTAAGCTTGAGCTATATTACAAAAAAGCTCTTAATCTTGTTTGTGAAATACACGAGAACAAATCTAAAGAACTAAGTAAGAAACCAAAACGGAGAGATCTTACCAATATAGTGATCTAGGCTTGGCAATGCAATCATTCTAAGGATTAAATGTGGGCATTTTAAGAAGGAAATGCCAAGAAGGGAAAATAGGTTTGTCGAGAAGGAAATATAGGCATGTCAAGTAACAGGCTAGAAGAACACTTGCTAGAGTAAAAGATCTAGTTAGATGCATTAGAGTTTCAAGCTACAATTTAGAAGTTAATCTAAGTTCCAATTTTATGTTAGAGAGGGACTGTTGTTTATTTCTTTACCTCTTATTAGAATTGCCTCTTTGATCTAAGTAATGGTTCTTTGGTAGAATGTATAGTTGTCCTACTTTTATGCCTCTAAATAATTTATGATTCCTTTTATTCCAAACTACATAAACCATAAAACTAAAAGTCAATCTGATTATAACAATATCATCTTTTTTAAGCATCAATATAGATCCATTTGACTATATTACTCCATTTATCTTTGTCATAATTTAGGTTACATATAACCAGGATCATTTTTCACAATGTATAAGTGAAAGAGTAGTTGAAGAATATATGGTTTATAATTTTTTCTTCCTTATTGCAAAGTGGGTATAAGGTATCATAAAATCAAATTTGAGTTTGTCCTTTATTATTAACCCTTATTAGATTTCCAAAAAAAGAATGAAAGAAGTTATGGGGATTTTTCATACTTGTCAAATTAGTTCATACTATGGAATCTTCTTTTTATGGGGTAAATCTTTGACATATATTTAAGCTAGATCAATGCATCTTTTACCTTATGATTAGGATCTTAAATTGATAAGCTCTCCCTTATGGCTGAAAAACCTCTTAAAGCATAAACTATGTAGCTTCAATTCTCCCCCTTCACAATAGTCTCAACCTTAGTCTAATCACATATAGGAGCTCTACTGGAGCTATAATTTTGCAAGAAATGTAAAGAGCCTAATTAATGGAAATTATCTAACCAAAACTAGGTTTTCTTATCATTTCAAATGATGCATTTGAATTCCTTGCAAAAATATTCCCTTAGTCCTAATATTTCTCCAAGATGTGTTGGACTTAGGTTATCCTTTCCAAAAGATATTTCCTTTAAGAAAATGGGCATGCATCCATCTTATCCAAAGTGATTCCTTTTTAGTTAATAAATTTCTTATTCTTTTAATCAATAGAACCTCATCTATTTTTTTAATGGATATGAAACCTAGATCACCATAACTCTCAGGTAAACACATATCAAACTATTTAACCTTAGAAATAATGAATCTAAAAAAGCATTAAGAGGTGAATACAAAGCCAGAGGATTAGGCTTGAGCTATAATACAAAGTAAGTTCCTAATCTTATTTATGAAATACAATAAATAACTTTAAAGAACTAAGTAAGAAGCCAAAATGAAGAGATCATACGAATATAGCGATCCAGGCTTACCAACACAGTCATTCTAAGGATTAGATTCGGGCATTTTAAGAAGGAAATGCCAAGAAGGGAACATAGGTGTCTCAAGAAGGAAATACGGACATATCAAATAACAAGCTAAAAGAACACTTGCTAAAGTAAAAGATCTAGCTAGATGCATATGATTTTTAAATTACAATTAGGAGTTAATCTGAGTTCCAATTTTGTGTAAGAGAGGGAATGTTGTTTATTTCCCTAACCCTTACTAGAATTTCGTCTTTGATCTAAGCAATGGTTTTTTGGTAGAATGTATAATTGTCCTACTTTTATGCCTCTAAATAATTTGTGAAACCTTTTATTCCAAACTACATAAACCATATAACAAAAAACCAATATGATTATAGCAATATCATTTTTTAAGCATCAATATAGATTCATTCGAGTATATTACACCATTTATCTTTGTCACTATTTAGGTTAGATAACTAGGATCATTTTCTATAATGTAGAAGTGAATGAGTAGCTTAAGAAAATATGTTTTATAAAATTTTCTTCCCTATTTCAAAGGGGGTATAATGGATTATAAAAATCAAAATTGGGCTTGTCATTTATTATTAACCCTTATTAGATTGCCAAACAAAGAATGGAAGAGGATATGGGGATATTTCATTCTTGTCAAATCAGTTCACACTTGGGAACTTTCTTTTATGGGTATTAAAAATATCTATACAAAGGTGATAAGTGAAGATCTTTGACTTATATTTTAGCTAGATCAATGTATATTTTACCTTAATATTAGGATCTTAAATTGATAAGCCCTCCTTTATAGCTGAAAAACCTCTTGATGCATAAACTATCCAAGTCCAATTCTCTCCTTTCATAATAACCTTAACCTTTTTCTAATGAAGTATAAAAGCTCTATAGGAGCTATAATTTTGAAAGAAATATAAAGGGCATAATTAATGGAAGTTGTCAAACCAAAGCAAGGTTTTCTTATCATTTCAAATAATACATTTGAATTCCTTGCAAAAGTATGCTCTTAGAACTACTATTTCTCTAAAAGGTGTTGGACTTAGATTATACTTTCCAAAAGCTATTTACTTTAAGAAAATGGGCATACATCCATCTTACCCAAGGTGATTCCTTTTTAGTTAATAATTTTCTTATTCTTTCAATCAAATAACCTTGTATATTTTTTTTATGGATATATAGCCTACACCGTCATAACTCTTAGGTAAACACATACCAAACCATTTAACCTTGGAAATAGTGATTTTATTTTCTTATCCCTATTAGATATATTTTTTAAATAATCTTACAATAGTTTTCTAATGTGTAAGAAAGAAGAGAACTCCAAAATATGTGAAGATTGTTTAGCATAAAGTTTATAAGATATAATCTAGCAATATAAGATAGATATTTATCGCACCAGATATCCAATTTTTTATGTATGGAGTATATTAGATGGTAGAATTCCATAAAAGAATTTTCTTAGTGGTTATTGGAATTCCTAAGTACTTAAAGGTGACTGCTCTTGTTTGAAACTTATTATCTTATCAAATTGCTCTGAAAGTTTGTTATAACATGAGGAAATAAAGACGCTACTTTTCTTATATTTATATTGAACCCAATAAGTTCTTGAATTCCTGCAATAATTTATAGAGCCCCTTGATTGATTTGAAATTAACGTCACATAAAAGTTGTAAAACATCTATAAATGACAATTAATGATGCTTAACTTGCCATATTTATAATAGAACTTGATTTTCTCTATTTGTTAATGTTCAAACAATAATTCTATTCAAGACTTTAATGCATAGGGTACATAAAATGGGGAAAATGGATGCCTTTGCTTAAGTCCTTTATCCCTGTTGTATGGTTGATTTGGTTCCCTGTTAATGAGGACACCTTATGAGGTAGTGGTGACACCTTGAATTAGCTATCTCAAGAATTTATTTGGGAACTTATGATGCTGAATAAGAAGTCTCAATTCACATATTCAAAAATTTTATTGAAATCCACTGTCAAGGCATGACATGTATCTCCTTCTTCCTATGATGATTTTTAAAGAGTTCTTAGGGAAAAAGCATATTTCCACTAATAATCTTGCCTTTTATATATGTACCTTAGTGAGGATTAATAATGTCTTAAGGTAAACAATAAAAAGCATATAGATTGTCTTATATATTATATTACAACATAATAGTCTCCTATAATCAAACAATCTTGAAGAATTTGGAAATTTTTAATTAATCAAATGTGACTACTATTGATCTTATTTAGGAGCTTCGTGCTAGAAAATAATTTTTGAATTTAATTAATGACAAGGGTATATTTGTTAGACTACATTTTTTGAATGTATAAAAGCCCTAAATTTGTCTAAGCTTGGAGCTTTGTTCAATCCCAAGCTAAATAGAGCCTCCTTGATGTCCAAACTTGAAAAAAGTTTAGTGGAAGAATCAGTTAGCTCACTAGTGGTGACCTAGGAATAAAATTCTTTATATCCTATAATGTGAATGAAAATTGATATATTTTTGTAAGTATGTTTCTTGATGTTGATGTTAAATTACCTTATTTTTGTTTTTTTAAAGTAACTATGAAAATTTGAACATATGATGATATCATAGAGGAAAATTTAAGCAAAATCATGAATGAAACTACAATTCTTGATTAAAAACAATCTTCTTACACTCATGTGACAATCTATTCTTTAGATGGATCAATTGCAAAAAGTGAAACTACTTAATCCACATTTGCATATAAGACTATCTACTAATTTCTAAAAAGACACTGAGAACCATACTTTACTTACATGGTCATTCTAGAGGTTGTTACCAACTTCAAGGAAAATAGTAAGCTCTATGGTATGGTCTATGGTCATGTCTAAAATTGTGTCTTAGGTAGAGAAAAACATAATTAAGTGTGAAAAACCTAATTTTAAATGGACTTGCAGTTGATTTTTAGAGCAAACATATACTAAAGATATCTTTCTCTCCAAAATCAAGGGTTAGTAATTGTAAGACTTTAAAACCTTAAAAAGTCAACTATAAGTTCTTTTCCATCAAAAAATCAAGTTCCATAAGTCATCTTAATGAATCAAGTTGTCGACAGAATTAAAATTTCATTTATATTTATTTATATGACGACTTCTTTTTTATCTTTTAATTTTATTATTTTAAACATGCTTCATGGTAAAAATTTTCTATGTCTAGATATTGAAAATTTTATAGGTTATTTTATATGTATTGATTCAAATGTAATTATGATATAAGATATATTTATGTAAATTACCTTTGATTAATGTTAACATTGATTTATTGATGTTAGCATACAAATCTCACTTAAATTTACTTATAGATAACTTGAGAAAATTTGCTTATAAATAGACCAAGGCATAGGTAGAGGGGGTTAAATGGGGTGCTAGACAAAATCCTACATGATCTTCTTGATGTGAGTGAAACCTTTCAAATTATTTCATTGATCTTATTGCATTCAAAGGGATATTAGCTTAATAAAGATGCATGTTAACCAACTTGAGAGTATATGGTTATAGCTCGAAAGAATGTTGTTTTAGTATTTAAGAGATCTTATCAGTTTAGAGAATATATCCAATCTTTGTTAATCGAATCATGAATTCAAAAGTACTACTAAGGGAAGTACTAAACTAAAAATAGTAATTTGATTGAATTCTCTTTTGATAAATTTTCTTATCATTGATTTCCTTGGTTATTACCTAGGTTTTCGTTGTATATTCAAAATCCATAAACACCATCTCTTTATTAATTATCCTTACACTAGGAAATTGTGTTAGGTTTTCTAATATATAGTGCTTCTTCTTGGGGTTTTACTTACCAACGATAAGAAAACTTTTCTAGATTTGTAAAACTTTATAATTAGCATTTATATGCATATGCACACTAAACGATAAGAACACTTTTCTAGTTAGTGAGTGGTAGATTTGTAAAACTTTATAATTAGCATTTATATGCATATGCACACTAAGATTACCATTCTGCACGTAAGAAGAAATTTTATCGTCAATAACTAATGTATCTTTTTAAAGAATTTAAATGTCAGAGTCTTCAGCTTTATTGGTTTGACACTAAGATTTCATCAAGGTTTCCTAAGGATAGATTCATGTGAGATTCCTTTTTACAAGCAGCATTATGAAAATACTATGTATTCTTATCCACATCTCTTAACCAATTTTTCTTGGATTTTTATTTTAATATAGCGTGATGGACTTCTAAAGCATTAGTGTAATTTTCTAAAACTTGTCATTTAGCTTGCTTAAGAAATCCATCCATTAAGTTCAATCTTAATTGCTCCTAAATATAATTGATATTAAGAAGTGCCTCATTATTTTAGAGTTCAATGTTTTTGTATTTTCTTTTATCAAGAATTTAGACCCCTTCCTTAATTTTCCTCAATATTTTCATACATTTAAATTCTTTAAAGTCATAATCTGGGCAATTTATTCCCCTTAGAACTAATTCAAAGAATGGGCCATTAGCAAGATAATTATTAAATTTGAAAGGGCGTTTCTTTTAACTGTCTTCTCTAATGTGTACCTTAATCAGAGGACGATCCAAACAGAAAGTATTGTTAAAATGGTCATAACTATTTGAGAAATTGATAGCTAATTGGAATCCATCAATCTCCTATCTATTTATTTCCTAATAAATCACTCCCCGCTTTGATTGTTGCTCCACTTGACAAAGCTTCTCGCATACCTGAGATCAGTGGCCTTAATCTAGCTCAAATAATTTAAAAATTCTTCATCATTACACTTCATTTTAGGCTTTTACTATCACAACCTGGTACCACATCGGACCTATGAAAACTGTCGCATAATCAGGTTAAAGACACTCACGGTATCCTTAATCCGACTATGCAAGGCTAACTGAAAATCTATTCTTTTCTTTTCTTTTCTTTTTCTTTTGAAAAATTTAGGCAGCATAACAGCTGTGTTTTAAAAATCCCAAAAGCTGCAAACACTTTTAAACACACTTCTATATTCACATCCAACCACAACTTCAGGACTTTAAAGTCCACTCAAGGCAATCTCAACTCCAAGCAGTCTCAACTCAATGCAATTTCAATAACAGTATCAAAAGTTCATACATAAAATCTTTTATAAAACATAAGGCAATCAAAAGTTAACTTACAAAATCATAAAGTGTATCTAAATAAACGCAGTTCATGAGCCACTATGCAACTAAAGTACAAAGCTGAAATTACCCACGTGCGGTAATATACTAAAACTACCAAAAGACCGTACGATCCACTCAAAGCTTCAAACTCACTAAATTAACCAGCATGGTTGGAAAGCGGAGGGGGGGGGGTGAGTACACTAGGTACTCAGCGAGTAGGAAAAATATTGATCACAAATAGAATTTGATACACACCAAGATCGTATGAATAATCTTATAAAATAAACATACAGCACTCAGAAAACACATAGGCCCAGCGTACGACTCAACGTATACTGGTTAGGAACCATATAGGCCTAGCCTATTAGTTCACTCATTCGGTGAACACAAGCCCCAATTCCAATACGTAAAAGCATAAAAACATCATATGTATCCATCAAATCTCGATAGGAAACTCAATATCAGGATAAGCCAAAACAATAATGTATGACACCATTAATCGGCCAAACTAATGTGCACACCCACCGATATTCGGTGATGGCTCGATTTTCATCCGTGGTGAGTCCAGATTACAGTCGACAAGAGCGTCATGACCCTAAGTGATGACCTCGTCAATGTCCAGACCCTAAGTGTGGAATCACCCACAAGTCCTGTAGAAAGGCGTCGATACGACGACTCGACTTTTATGTACCAGTGTTAAGGGTACAGGGGTCGCTTAATCATAATCAGTTGTGCCCATCACACGATTGACCAATCATTTCCTCACCAATCTCAAAAATCATATACAACATTTAAGTATCAAAAATTAAGTAAGGCATCATGCCTTTATTTATCGGTCCAACCGATAAAATGAGGCCTTGTCGTGACTCTAAACCAATAGAGAAAACATACACTTAGCATATATGATTCATTTATACATAAGTAAGTTCAAAAACATTATTTCATGCCATAAAAATCATCTTTTGCATTCTAAGTGCAAAATTGGTCAAAAACATAGTTTCAGAAAATAAAACATTTTTCTTTTACACTTTGAATGCAGGTTTCAACAATGTCGTTTCTCAAAAATACGAAATAAAACATCAGTTGCTCTCCAATAGCAAAGAGTTATTCAAAACAAAGTTGTTTATTTAATATACAAATATATGAGCATCTATTGGGGATTAAATTCTACTATGCATTGCCTAGGTCTAAAATTCACATACAAGTCATCATACATGTCTTAGAGTGATCTAATCCCATATGAGAAATATGATTCCCCAACTCACCT
>JANKYE010307336.1:0-13699 GCA_032467995.1 Erythroxylum dillonii
TCTTATAAAAGGATTATGGGAGGCCATCGTTTATGCAATACGAAGCTTCATTAGAATTCATCAGATCAAGAGGAAAGCTAGTGGTTAAGTATCAATGGTGCTTAGAAGACGTCATGAAGAAGATGATGATCTTGTTCTTACTATGATGAAGACGATCATGATCTCTATGTAAATAGCGTATTGTTCAGTGTTCTCAAGCAATGTAGCCCAAATCATCTTTTGAGTATGCGTGTAGTGATACTTTATAATTAATGAAACGAGCAAGGATCTAGAGGCGAACAAGCGTAGTTGTTGACTTGTTGGTAATGATGTGAGATGAGGGTCCTTTGTGTTTTGTATTAGAATACTTTGTTTAAAATTAAGCTCTTAGATAGACATAAGAATCACTCCCGACTTCTCATATGAACTAATTTGTTTACTTTGAAACTAGTAAGCAACAGAAACTGTAATCTTTTTGCAGTGTCTGACATAATGGATTGGTTTTATAAGTTGATTTGCTTAATGTTGGTATGGTCCTTTCATTTTGCATCGATCGTCCGGAAGCAAAACAGGATATTGAGTCTACATTTCTTCAGAAGGTCCACTTGTTAACAATCTTTAAAAGGTCATTTCATGTGTTTCTTTATGCTCTGTTTCTGGAACTGGAGTTGAGCTACCATTTTCTGAAAACCCACGTGAAATCTAAAAATTCATACCTAAAGAAATGATCCTCAAGTAAAATTAGCGCAGAAAAGGCACAGAAAAATTAATAAAGGTTACTATTTGAGGAAATAAAATATTTTATGAGAATGTTATTTTACGAGTCCCTGAAAACAGAGTAACTTTTAACAATCTAAAGAAACATGTCATGGAGAAGAAACAGTGATAAATGACTCGATTAGTTGCAAGTCAAAATCCCCCAAAAAGGTACATTTCAATTCTTGAATCACCAATGAAACAATCCCAGATAAGCGAAGCTAGGCCATTTCCATTTCCATCCTCATGAACTTACTTCAAACACCTTGCGAGCAGAGCATGACAGGCCTTAAATTTGCCTACCAGCAGCATCAACAACAAAGGGCAAGTAAGGAGTCTTACCCATAACACAACTCACCAACTCGTACACAAAGCAGAAGCAACTAAACATGAACACCACATTATGACCCCAAATCATATTTAAAATTTTAACTTATGTCAAATACTTTAACTTTCACTTAAAAAGATCGTTAATTATACTTTAACTTTCACTTAAAAAGATCGTTAATTATGCTAATTTTGCTAACTTCATCTTTTATCCTAAAATTTAAGGGATGGTATATTTAACGCCAAACAAAATTTTAAGTATTTAATATTTATTTTAAGAGTTTAATTTATTATGAAAATATTACTTGTAAAGATTTTTATATATGGTTTATCTCGAGTGTAATCAAACCCGACTTATTACTATTTCTAATGAGACAAAGGTCAACTCATGAACTCCACCATGAGAAGTTCTATGGACATAGCTAAACGAGTCAGGGTATTTCGTTTTCAATCCATAACTGTCCCAAAATGTGCAAAGCACTCGTACTCATTGAGGGTATTTATAAGCTTTTATTGTCTATCCTCTTGTTCAACGGTCATAATCTATACATCTTACTTGTATCCTAAAGGTTAAAATAGTTGAAAAAGAAAGTAAGGAAAAGCAAAAAATGTCAATGACTAACTAAAAACATTTAAAGAGCTTGTTAAATTTCTTTCAGATGAACCCCAAAAAAATGGGAGATGCTAAACCAACAAACAAGCTTATTCCAACCTTGTATGCACTTAATAAGGTTAATACGGAAAGGTTCACCAAATTATGAAGCTTTTTACTCCTTCAAGATAATAGGTCAAATTGCAATCGGATCTTATAACCCAATTTAATTCATGTGCCAGAAGTTCAATCAAGCTTCAAGAAAGCAGAACTGAGCTTGATGGATCTTCAAACTGACATAAAGTCTTAGGTATAATAGATTTTAAATTGACTTAAAATACTCGAGTTCATTAAACAAAACAAAACAAAAAGATAAAGTCAAAATTTAGAGTGGATCAGATTAAGTGGAGCTTGGATCAAGTCAGATTATATACCTCTAAGCTTGAAGCCTATCCCAATTTTAATTTTTTAAAACTAAGCTCAAATTCAGTTAAATCAAAATTTTACTTTTTGATTTCAAGTCAAATTAACCAGGTCAACCCTTACCTTTTTATCAAGCTTACCTTCTAAGACTAAAAACTGAATTGGTCATCATGCTTTGGCAGTTTCTTCCCTGTACTCATTGTTATTTTTGGCATCAATGTTTTGATCCCACATTGGTGGGTTACTAGTAACAACTTTTATCCCATATTGATAGATTATCAAATGGTGAGCAATTTGGTCATTATAAATAGGAGCTATCCCAACAAGTGGTATCAGAGATAAAGGTTCATCCTTGGTTTGTTTGTAATTTTTGTTATATTGAATACTATATTTTGAGTCTGTAATGGCACATAATGATCAAGAAACACTAGGGACATCGGCTTACTTGTCATCATGGTCGAGGATTCCGTTGTCAAGTTTGAAATTGGCGGTGGAGATATTTGACGGTACTGGCCATTTCGGCATGTGGCAAGGGGAGGTTTTGGACTCCCTTTTCCAGCAGGGTCTAGACATTTCCATTGAAGAAAAGAAACTAGAAGATGTTGAGGATAAGGATTGGAATATCATAAATCGGTTAACATGCAGAACAATTCGATCGTGTCTGTCTAGAGAGCAGAAGTATGCTTTCAAAAATGAGACTTCTGCACACAAATTGTGGAAGGCATTGGAGGACAAATTTCTAAAAAAGAGTGGTCAGAATAAGCTCCTTATGAAGAAAAGGTTGTTCTGATTTGATTACCGAACAGGTACAACTATGAGTGAACACTTCACTATATTTAATCAGTGAGTAGCAGACCTGCTGAATTTAGATGTGAAATTTGAGCATAAAGATTTGGCTTTGATGTTGTTATCATCTCTTCCCGATGAAGTTGAACACTTGGAGACTACGTTACTTCATAGAAAGGAGAATGTGTCTTTAGATGCTGTATGTTCTGCTTTGAATAGTCATGAATTGAGAAAGAAGGATAAAATGAAAAACAAAATAGCTACAGCAGATGAAGCATTGGTAGCAAGAGGTCGTCAGCAAATCAAGTCAAAAGGGAGAAGAGGAAGATCCAAATCAAAAAGCTGAGTTGCCAAACATGAGTATGCTTTCTATCATGAGAAAGGACACTAGAAGAAAGACTGTCCAAAATTCAAGAAGAAAGGAAAGGCTTTGAAAGATGCAAATGTTGCAGAGTGTAAAAGTAATGCGGAATTAGATATCTCTTTTGTGGTTTCACCTTCAGCATTGCATCTAGACGAGTGGATTTTAGATTCAGGTTGCTCCTCCCATATGTCTCCCATACGGGAGTGGTTCTTCGATTTTGAAGAACTCGATGGCGGGGTTGTTTACATAGGTAATGATAATCCATATAAAACAGCCAGCATAGGTTCAATCAATCTACGGAATCATGATGGATCCACCAGAATTTTGAGGGATGTGCGGTACTTGTCGAAGTTAAAGAAGAATCTCATCTCTTTGGGGACTTTATAATCAAAAGGCCTAGTTGTAATGATGAGAGATGGAATTCTGAAATAAACTTCAGGAGCACTGGTAATGTTGAAAGGTGTTAGGAAAGACAATTTGTATTATTAACAAGGTAGTACAGTGATTGGGATGGTAGCAGCAGCAACTTCAAACAGTAAGAAGGATGTAGAGGTAACAAAACTGTGACATACGCGATTGGGACATGCTAGTGAAAAATCCTTGCAAACTCTTGCCAAGCAAGGATTGTTGGAAGGTACGAAGACTTGCAAATTGGAATTTTGTGAGCATTGTGTTCTAGGAAAACAACGAAGAGTGAAATTTGGCATTGCTATCCATAATACCAAGGGAATTCTGGATTATGTACACTCAGATGTATAGGGGCCTTTCAAGACTCTGTCACTTGGAGGAAGGCATTATTTTGTCACTTTTGTTAATGATTTTTCCAGAAAAATGTGAGTGTTTACTATAAAGAACAAAGATGATGTGCTTGAGGTTTTCCTTGGATGGAAAGCTCAGGTTGAAAACCAGACGAGAAGAAAGATCAAAGTTCTCCGAACTGACAACGGTGGAGAATACAAGAGTGATCCTTTTTTGGAAGTATGCCAAAAGTGTGGCACAGCTCGACACTTCATAGTTAGAAAAACACCACAACAGAATGGGGTGTCGGAGCATATGAATAAGACATTAGTGGAGAAAGTTCGTTGCATGCTGTCTAATGTTGGGTTAGGTAGAAAATTTTGGGCCGAGGCTGTGACATATGCTCAACATCTCGTAAATCGCTTGCCTTCATCTACTATAGGTGTCAAGACTCCTTTAGAGGTATGGTCCGGGAAACCTGCAACAGATTACGATTCTTTGCGTATTTTTTATTCTACCGCATATTATCATGTGAATGAATCAAAGTTGGACCACGAGCAAAGAAGGCTTTATTTATGGGCTTCAATGCTGGAGTTAAGGGATATCGTTTATGATGTCTAGAGTCAAAGAAGACAATTGTCAGTAGGGATATTACCTTTGATGAATCTGCCATGTTAAATAAGGTAACTCCAGAAGGGGCTGATGGTACTTCCCAGAAGGTGGAGAGTATGCCGAAGCAGGTGGAGTTTGATCAGACAATGGTGATCCCAACAAAAAGTACTACTAGTGACTTTCCTATGGTAGAAGGAGAGTCAGATGAGGAAGAGGTTCTGACCCAAAAACCTTCGCGGCAATCAGAGTCAATTGCTGCTAGAAAGACAAGACGAGAAATTCAAAAACCTGCTCGTTTTACTGACAGGGTAGCTTATGCACTTCCAGTTGTTGATGATGTTCCATCTACCTTCCCAGAAGTAATCCGAAGTTCAGAAAGTGACAAATAGGCAGGTGTAATGGAAGAGGAAATGCAATCTCTTGAGAAAAACAAGACATGGAAGTTGACATAACTACCGAAAGGAAAGAAGGCAATTGGATGCAAATGGGTATGTGCAAAGAAAGAAGGATTTCCTGATAAAGATGATATTCGCTACAAGGCAAGGTTGGTGGCTAAAGGCTACGCTCAGAAGGAAGGAATTAATTATAAGAGGTATTTTCTCCAGTTGTTAAACATTCTTCCATTAGAATTATGTTGGCCTTGGTAGTGCAGTTGAATCTAGAGCTAGCTCAACTTGATGTGAAGACCGCATTCTTACACGGTGACTTGAAGGAGGAAATCTATATGTCTCAGCCAGATGGATACAAGGTTGCAGGTAAAGAAAACTGGGTTTGCAAACTAAACAAATTGTTGTATGGACTGAAGCAATCTCCAAGGTAGTGGTACAAACAATTTGACAAGTTTATGAAAGGTCAGAAATACACAAGAAGTAAATACGATCATTGTGTGTATTTGTGCAGACTTCAAGATGGTCCTACATTTACCTACTCTTATATGTTGATGATATGCTAATTGCGGTAAAGAGTCAAAGTGAAATTGACATATTAAAGGCTCAGTAGAGTAAAGAGTTCGAGATGAAGGACTTGAGGGAAGCCAAGAAGATTCTCGGCATGGAGATAAGCAAGGACAGAGAGAGAGGCAAGCTTTGGTTGTCACAGAAGTAGTATTTGAAAAAGGTATTAAACGTTTTGGTATACATGAAGACTCAAAACCTTTTAGTACCCCACTTGCTCCTTATTTGAAACTAAGTAGCCAATTATCTCCAAAGTCATATGAAGAGTGAGAATATATGGCAAAAGTCCCATATGCTAATGCAGTTGGAAGCTTGATGTATCCAATGGTGTGTACAAGACCAGATATTTCACAGGCTATTAGTGTTGTAAGCAGGTACATGCATGATCTGGGTAAGGTTCATTAGCAAGCTGTGAAATGGATTCTACGGTAGGATGAATTACTTGGTTAATTCGTAGTTGGATATTGCGATTCTGACTATGCAGGTGACTTAGATAAACGACGATCTACAATTGGCTATTTGTTCACTTTAGCAAAGGCGTTAGTTAGTTGGAAGTCTACTTTGCAGTCAACGGTGGCTTTGTCTACAATAGAGGCAGAGTATATGGTTATTACAGAGCTATAAAAGAGGTAATTTCGCTTCATGGGTTGCTTAAAGACTTAGGAGTTGGTCAAAAAAACTTGAGGTATATTCTGACAGTTAGAGTACTATTCATTTAGCAAAGAATCAAGTTTTTCATGCAAGGATGAAGCACATTGATGTTCGCTATCATTTTGTGCGGGAAATTTTGGAAGAAGAGGAGATACTTATTTAGAAGATTCAGACTACAGAGAATCCTACAAATATGCTGACAAAAGTGGTTACAAAAGCCAATTTTGAACATTGTTTAGACTTGGTATATATCCTGCACATTTGAGTTGGCGCATGATGACGAAAATTTGGAAGCACTACAAGGACCGTTTTATTTTTGTTTGGTTAAGAAGATTTGTATTTGGTGGGACCAAAACATTGTGCCAAGGTGGAGATTTGTTATTTTTGGCATCAATGTTTTGATCCCACGTTGGTGGGTTACTAGTACCAACTTTTATCCCATATTGATAGATTATCAAATGGTGAGTAGTTTGGTCGTTATAAATAGGAGCTATCCCAACACTCATCACCTGTAACAATTTTTAAAACAGAAGCATATGCATGATCAACAAAATGATGATATATTCTATAGACTAGTCATTTATGCTGAAGTGCAATTAATTCAAATCCATCATATAGGAATTGACCTGTCAAAGATAATAATGACATGCTCGAACCCTAGAGTTCCCTGAAGCAGACAAAAGACCATGTTACATCAGTTTGTCAGAATCTCATGTGCTACGTACCAATCAATTGATCAATTTTATCCGCTTAAAAAGTTAAGAGGAATTCAACAGGCTTGCATTAACTGCTAAAGCGAAATGCAACCAGGGACGGAGCCAGACTCAACTCTAAGGGGGGCCGGAAGCCACTTATATTTGTAATTTTAAAATTTTTAATTATATAAGTAATTTTTAAAAATATATATATTTGAAAGGGGGGGCACTTATATTTGTAATTTTAAAAATTTTAATTATATAAGTAATTTTTAAAAAAAATATTTGAAAGGGGGGGCCATGGCCCCCCTCCCCTATAACATGGCTCTGTCCCTGAATGCAACAGTCAAATATTCATAATATATAATGCAGTAGAGAGCTCAGTTCAACACCAAAATATTCATAAACAAGCTGATCATTAATTACCCTAAGAGCCTATTGAGAAGCTGGTTTTCATGCATGATAGAATATAAAATTTGACCACGTAGGTGATAAGCACAACAAAAGATATACAAAGGTTAAGTACAGATAAAGCTACAGAAGTTAAAAAGCTTCAATCTTGATGCCACTGTATAGGTGCAAACATAGTTGCAGGGGAGCCACCTGATGAATGGATTCTCCTTGGATGACTCCTAATAGTTGAGACTGTAAGATAGTCTTAAAATCACCAAAGTATGTTATTCACTAAGTTTTTTCTGAAAGCGTGCGAGTGGAAGATTTTTTTATAATTTTTACATTATGGAAGATTCATTTTGCAATTTTCTCTCAAATCTCTGAGCATGAGAAAATTAGCTTCCTGCGTAATAGATATGAGATACTCATCAAATATCAGGGTAAAAGTTGAAGGTTCATAACACAGAAGAAAGGTAAACTATAAATCACCATATTATAAGAACTTAAAAGGACACCTTAGCTACAGATAAATTAATAGAGCAAGTTCATTTGAATCAATCTCCAGGACTAAAATTGATGGAGGTATCCTAAAATGCAAATAAGTAAAGAGACACTAGTTGCACTTACAAGCTGACTGCTTTCATGACCAAATATACCATCGATGATGAAACAAAGACCTCCACTGACTCTTGAGTTAGATTCTATTTTCAAGGATTTGTTAGATTTTCCTTGGTCCTACCTCAAACTGCTTTCTTTTGGAAATTTTTTTGACCAAGATGTTGGCTTCTTTCCAACTATTCCTCACCACTACAGAATTGGAAACAGGGAAATTAGCAACAAATTAAAGGATTGAAATAGTGAAAATGCCAATCCAAGTAATATGTGGCTTATCCTACTAAAGCTCACCAGCTATTCGACCTTTAATGTCCTGGTAATGTAGGTTCGACCACATATAAGTAGCTGATTCCCTCATTGTAGAACAAAGATATCATATTCAACAAGTCTATTTTATCAATAAACAATACTACATTGATCAAATTGCTTTAAAAAAGTAAAGGTTAAGGTCACCTTTTAAGCAAAAAGAACAAGAACAAGCTGATCCACAAAATCTACAAGTGCACAAAGTCGTTCCTAGTACTCGCACACTAAGTATTCCAAGGTCATCTCCCTCAAGGACCAAATCATTCACCACCAATTCAGTTCCAGTTATTAGAATGATTCGACAATAAACTTAAAAAAAAGTGATTGGAGTTGAGTTAACAGGGAATTGTAAATACTAGACAAAATAGCAGCAAAGGAATAAATCGAAGATTTATAATTAGGAATTGGGGTTCACCAATTCAAAAGATTGATTCATACATTATGAAATTGAGTGAATTCTAGGTTATGAAAACAGTTGCACAACGTTACCCATATCTTCTCTCAAAGCATATAAGAGTATCTCATTAGTTGTTTACCATCTCTCAATGTGCAAACTAACTGGTTAAACCCAAAAAGAACAAGCAACTACAAGTTCTCACAATAGCTTAAGATATCTCTATCTCTAAGCCTAAGGTGTTTATCTTCCTAGACATAAATCATATTTCACCTTTCAGTACATCATATGATTCCTAAGATTGCATCTATGGAGATCAAGCATAGAAACAACAGTGGATTCAAGAAAGATAAACATAACCCAAAAATTTTCATTCAACACTCATCAATCCATAGCATACAAATCAATCCTCTAAATGGGTTACATCCCTCACCTTAAATGAGGTTTAGTTCTAGAACATTGTAACAAAAGTCATACATATAAGGATGCTCAGCATTTAAGAAAGAGTAGAGAGAGAAAGTAGAAGAAACACAGAGAATGTTGCTCCCAATCCTTGAAGAAATGCTCCACTCCCTATCTTCCTCTTAGTTTGTGCCTCTCATTCATGGTAACCTCGTTTTCAGTGTCCAGCCCCCTTAATAGGTCTAATAAATGAGTATTTATAGTGCCCTCGATCCTAAGAAACCTAGTTTTTCCTCAACAGGGGAAAACATATCATGTTTGGCCGCCAATGTTCGTTAAACGGACAGACCTTCTCGGGTCTGAAACTTTATTCTGCCAAGCAATGTCCATTAAACGGTGGTCTGAAAGTTCATCCTGCCAGGCGATGTCCATTTAACGGACATGCACCAATCCAAAATTTCACGCCTTTGACCTTTCAGTTGACATAAACTCTTCTCGGAGTCTTCTCGGAAGTTGTAGAACTCAGAGTCCTTTTTGAAATCATCCTTGAGTGGCCTTAATCCGGCATCCATAAGAAAAGTTACGCCTTTTCCCCCACAATCTATCCATTTGTACCTATCAAGCAACAAAGTTGGAATGTGAGAGAATTGACCAAATAAAACTTCAAATCCATATAGAAATAAGTCGAATTAATTCCAAATCATCCTAAAATCATATACGAATAATTTGACTTATCAAATTCCCCCACACTTAGATTATTGCTTATCCCCAAGCGAAATAACAGAAAACTCACTACTGAATCCTTAACCGAATTATTGATTCCACTTTCGTAGGTGTACGATGACATTTAGCCTATGTCACAAGTCTTTAAACCACTATGTGTCCATAATGGAGGAGTTATAGTCTCCTGAGGGTTTACTTAAATCAAATGGCACCCATAAACATTTCCTTTCCTTCATTTCAGACCTAATCATCACCATAATTCATTCCAATAAGTCGAAGGCATTATAGGTAAGAACTGAAACATAGAAATAGGATCATATAATACCTCATAATTTGGATCACAACTAAGCAACAATAAGATCTCATAATGCTTCAATTAATCAAAATCACATGCCATGAATGAAGTCTCTCATACAACATTCACTTTCACACAAAAGTGTTTAAGGGTTACTCTCAATCATCTTCTCATGCATGTCCCTTACCATAAACTTACATTTTATCTACTTCTCCACTACTTTCATCTATGGCATGTCCATGAATCAAAAAGGTCTTTATTCCTTAGGTTGTAATGGGGCCACGGGTAGAGTAGGCTATGAACGAAAGGATAGGAATTCAAATATTCAACAATTAGTAGAGCCAAAATCACAAATCTTACAATCACGTTGTTTTATAGAACTCCACCAACTCTATTGTCACAATTTTTCCCATTCCTTTACTTTGAATTTGCAGTACACATGCTTTGTTTATTACTAACTCAATTTCCTTTTTTTTTTCAAATAAAGCATGCTTCTTTAACTGCCATACTAAAATACTCCCACACCTTTTCCTTTGTATCCCTATTAATAGAAATAGTAAATGCACCACATTGATAGCTCTACTAACCATTGAATAAGGGTAAACTTGTTTTCTTTTGGTTCAAGGTTCTTTGGAGTAGGTTTACAAAGAAAATGGCTTAAAGACAATTACTAACCACAAAGGGTTCACTAGGGGATTGATGTATAGAAAGGGTTAGCTATTTGGCTCAAGCTCAATCCTAGTGCCTTTTATCATTTTCATGACATACCATAGCATGATTATGTAACCTTGAAGAGATGCAATGTAAGTTTTAGAAGTAAACATACATGGAAGAGAAAATCATATCACTCACAAGAAAGTAGAATTGAGTGCAATCCTTTAGGCTCAACTTAGCTCACTTAGCGATGTTTTTTCATTCTACAACATGTTCATTCGATCAATCTAACATTAAAGCATCCCATTGTAACGAGATATGTAGTCCAATTAATCATATTATGCACCTTATTCAAGGTCAATCTCATCCATAATGCAATTAACTTATGAAATGGAATTATAATGACAATTAGACGTGAAAGATGTTAAATTAACCCCTTTTTTGTTTTTATATATATATATATATTCTTTATCCTCCACCACACTTAAAATTCACATTGTCCTCAATGTGAGGAAATCTAAAGAAAAGAAATGTAATTGATGAAAAGTATAGGGAAGGTAAAGGAACTCCCTGAAAGAGTTGATTGTCCAATATTCCGTACCCTAAAAGTGCAGAGCCCCCTTACATACACAAAATATTGACATAAAGTAAAATAAAACTAACGTTAGCCGTACAATGTACCAATGGAAAACAAAACAAAGCTAAGGTTTAAATGAAATGCAAAATGCATGTGAGCGACGACAAAAATAAAATCCTAAGGCCCTAGGCTTCATTATTTTGATGGTGGTTGTTGGTGGTGCTCCATGAAAGCCTTCAGCATTGCTTCCATGCGTGCTTGCGAAGCTGCAAGATCGGCCACGTCTGCTTGAAGACCTCTTATGTCTGCTTGCAACTGATCCAAAGTCGGAGTGTTGTCTGAAGCTAGAGGAGCTCTTGGTCTTTGTGTAGTAGGAGTGTCATGGTGGCGCCTTGTCCGATGTGGGTTGATCCATCCATGAAGGGCATTGTCCTCAAACTCAAAATCCCTCATTTTGTCAGCATTAATAACATCCCCCTCAGTAGTAAGAGCCACCACTTCATCCCTTTTTATGACCCTAAGATGGTGCAATAATTGGCTCAATAAAACTGGAAAGACAAACGCCTTGGTCTCGGCCCTGTGGTGGACTACTTGCCACATCGTTGTCATCATCAATTTAGCTGTAGCAATGCCTTGGAATTGGTTGTCGTAAAAGAACATTTTATTCAAAATGAATAAGTCTTCAGTTCGGAGATATCTTGAACCGATAGCCTTTGGCATGACGTTGTGAGCTAGCAAGAAAGCTATTAACCTCGGGGCTACGTCTAGATATTTGCAATGCATGAAAAAACGTTAATTCATCCGGCGCCACACAGCTTAAATCCCGAGCCGATCCATAGCTTCCTCCTTATTCCATGTGTCATCGCAAAAGCATCGGGCTCTCTTGTCAAAAGATGGGACATTGCCTCCCATAGGTAGCTCCAGATGACTGCAAATCAGCTCCTTAGTGATCACCACCTCTTCCCCATTCACTCTTAAGGTGAGCACTGGTAGTTGTTTCCCAACTTCCGCACTTACCTGGGCATAAAACTGTTTGACTGCCTCGGGGTAATAGGCACCCTTGAGGGTCAACAATTTCCTAGATTCAACATGGCCTGAGGCCTGACACATGGTATCGTTTTGCAAAAGACATGTTGTTTTTAGATCTTAAATTTTTATTGGAAAAACAGCTTGGACTAAGGGTACTTTTGATTGAGAACTTATTAATGGAATGAAATGGAATGTAATGTAATATTATTCCATCATTTAGGAGAGGGTTTATAATGGCATGGAAGAAAAGGGTTTCATATTACATCTCATTTCATCATAAACAGTCAAAATGAAAATTTTCCGATTTGGAAGGTTTAAAATGGAATGTAAAATTATAAACAACTTTATAATATATTACATTATAAACCTTTCATCCAAATAGCGTTTCACTATATTATATTATGAACTCTTTCATCCCTATCAAATAACAATTTTATAATATTACATCCATCTACGTTCCATTCCATTATAAATCATTCCATTTCATTCTATTTTATTAAAAATTTTACGTCTAACCAAACATAGTCTAAGTCACGTTGGACTCAAGTTCAAACTGGGTTGCCTCGTATCCAGTCCAACTTTGGGTTGAGTTTGGGCTCCAACAACAGCAGCAGCTGGTTTGCCATTCCCTGCAAATAAGAAAGCTCATTGTTTTGCTAATGCCAACATTAGAAGTGCACGTAGATAATAATTGTATTTGGAAGTTATCATAAAATTACTAATGTCACTAAATCCAAAATATGTCATTATTAATGAATTTTAATGTTGATGATGTAAGTAGTTATATCATAATGAAGTTAAACGATAAGTAAATGAAGATAATATGATAAAATGTTTGATCAATATGTGAAATGGTTAACCAATACTATAGTTACTAGTAGTTGTAACGACTAGTTTTTATTTCTAATGATTATTTTGAATATAAATAAACTGCATGTGAATTATGAAAGCAATCTTGGACATACTAAACAGTTGATAAGAACCTTGAAAAGTTAAAAAATGCATACGAGTATGATATAACATGCATAAGTTTTTACGTAAAAGAGGGATGCCTTGAGTTGTATGGTTGTACAATTGATATAATTAATAAAATTAAGATCCACATTGTGAAGGTTTCGCTTGATTTGAAATAATACTTGTAAAGAGTTATTTATTATATGCGATAAAATTTCAAGTAAAACTTGAAAAGTGGACATAAGTCAAAAGTTATTTAATTGAACTAATCAAAAGTTATTTAATTTAATCTCTTTTTTCTTTAAATAACAATAATAATATTTTAGTAAAAATCTCACTAAAATATGAGATTTCAGGAGATTTAATTAGTAGAAAGGCTATAGGTTAATTTTATCCCTCTTTCTTATCCCTTTGTTACTGTTGTTGATGTTGTTGTTGTTGTTATTATTATTATTATTATTATTATTATTATTATTATTAT
>JANKYE010308779.1:0-13685 GCA_032467995.1 Erythroxylum dillonii
TTCAATTCATGCTAACCCATGCCACCTAACCTAATTAATACTACATGCTAATCAATGTCAATATAATTTAATCCATTAAGATTCCAAAAATCATGTAATCATGCTTAATAAAATAAAAAAATTCAAGGGCTAACATAAGCTGACTCATGTGTTTGAAAGATGCATTGAATGCAACTTGACTTTAAGTTGGGAAAAGAGTCATTTTATGGTGAAACAAGGAACAATCCTAAGTCATGTTATATCACAAAGGGGAATCGAGGTTGATAAGGCTAAAACTAAAGTCATAGAAAGGCTTCCGCCACACACTTCTGTCAAGGGCATTAAAAGTTTTTTAGGACATGTTGGTGGTTTATCAAAGGTTTTTCTAAGATAAGTTGTCCTTTTTGGCAACTGTTACCAAAAGATGTCCATTTTGATTTTAATGAGGAATGCCTTAATGCCTTTAATGTTCTTAAAGAAAAATTGATCCCTGCATCTATTATTGTGGCTCCTGATTGGTCTTTACCTTTTGAAATTATGTGTAATGCTTCTGCTTTTATTGTGGGAGCTGTTTTGGGCCAAAAAGTTGAGAAATCTTTGCGTGTGATTTATTATGCTAACTTAACTTTGAGTGATGCACAACTAAATTACACAACCACCTAGAAAGAATTGTTGGCTGTGATTTTTGCATTGGAAAATTTTAAAACTTATTTGTTAGGGTCAAAGATCATAATCCATTCTGATTATGCAACTCTTAAATATCTTTTGACCAAAACGTAAGCAAAACCACGATTAATGAGATGGATTTTTTTGTTATAAGAGTTTGATGTGGAAATAAAAGATAAAAGAGGGAGTGATAATGTTGTCGCGGATCATTTGTTTAGAATAATTCCTAACTTGGAAACTTTTGAACAACAAATGAATTATACAATTGCTGAGAACTTTCCTGATGAGCAGTTATTTGTTGTGAGTAAAGTGCCTTGGTATGCTGACTATGTGAATTATCTTGCCTGTGGCATTTTGAGACCTAACATGACTTCTTAGGAAAGGAAAAGATTCCTTCATTTAAGCAGGTACTACTTTCGAGATGATCTATACCTCTACCAGATCTGTAAGGATGAAATCATTCGAAGGTGCGTTCCAAAGGATAAGTAGGTAAATGTCTTGACCTTTTGTCGTGATCACTGTGGAGGCCATTTTGGAGGGAGGAAAAATGCTTCTAAAATTCTTTAAAGCAGAATGTATTGGCCCACCTTATTTAAGGATGCTCATTTCTTCTGCTTGAAATTTGATAAATGCTAACAAACTAGAAATATAAGTAATAGAAATGAAATGTCCCTAACTAACTTAAATTATTATATGTTTAGGGTATTGATTTTATGGGTCTGTTTCCTAAATATTGTGGATTTGAATATATACTTGTTGTTGTTGATTACTTGTTTAATTGGGTAGAAGCAATACCCACCCGAACTAATGATGCTAATGTTGTTGTTACATTTGTGAAGGAAAATAATTTCAGCAGGTTCGGGATTCCATTCACAATCATAAGCGATGGAGGAAGTCATTTCAGCAATAAGGTTTTTGAAAAGCTCATGAAGAAATATCACATAACTTACAAGGTGGCGACTTCATACCATCCACATGTTAAGTCAAGAAGACTTCACTTCTATTAATTTTGATGAAAATCAAATAATAATAATCTTAAAAGTGTGTGTTGTTTTTGATAAGTTTGTTAAGTGTGTAGAAAAAAATGTTAGAAGATACACGCCATCGATAGAAGATACATGTCATCGATAGAAGCTACATGTCATCGGTAGAAGATACACATGATACTAGGCGAAGCGTGACAACAGACGAAGCAACACCAGACGAAGTGTAACAACAAACAAAGACAAACTAGAAGATACATGGTCAAACTAGAAGATACAAAAAGTCAAACCAGAAGAAAGCGTGACACCAGAAGAATGTCAATAAAGGTTTCTAGAAGATTCTAATACCAGACGATGCAAATAAAAAGATTCTAGAATGTCAGGCAGTTAGTTAGTTGAAATTAGTTGCAGGACTCAACTAATAAAGGTTTCTAGAAGATTCAAGAAGCAGTTTCTCAAGAAGACAGTTAAAGACTCAGCCTATAAATATCAGTTTGAGTCGTAAACTAAATAAAAAGTTTTACAAGAGAAAAAATCTGATTGTACAATATTTAGAGAAACTCTGTATTCAAGTGCGAAAGAAAGAGAGCAAATACATCTATAACGAGATGCTCAAACATTATCTTTCCGAGAGAAAGAAAGGTTAGAGCCTGGAGAGGCTAAAAAAGTAGATAAAGAATACTTTGTGAGAGAGACCTGAAAAGGATTTACAAGTGTAGAAAGAATACTTGTAAATATGAAGAGTATAGTAAAATCTCAGACAAACTCTAAGGATTGGACGTAGCTCAAGGTTAAGGGTGAACTAATATAAAATCGTGTTGTCTATTCTCTAACCCTTATCTTTTAATTTTCTTGTTGTTAGAAGAGTAGAAAATAATTTTGCGATTACATTACTTGTTGACTTAAGTAAATTGTTTTTTTGATCATTTGAAATTATAAAGAATTCCAAGAAATTTCTAAAGATTAATATTTGTGAAGATTTTACACAATTCAACCCCTTCTTGTGTATTATATATATATATATTAACAAGTGATTTACTTCAGTTAGTTTCAGAGCTTGGTTTCCAAGAAACACCTTTACAAAGTGAGGACAAAGATCCATGGCTGAATCATAAGTTTTTATAGTTGAAGGTGCCTCGGTTACAAGACCTCTTGCATTCAATGGTGAAGATTATCATTATTGGAAGGACAGGATGTCGCTCTTTATAGAATTCATATATATTGATCTTTGGGATATTATTGCGAATGGTCCATATACACCAACGAACAACAAAGGGAATAATATCTCTCTTGACCAATGAACGGTTTATCAGAAAGCTCGCTTTTAGTTAAACTCAAGTTCTTTTTAAGTTGTGCCCTAAACAGAAGTAAACATGATAAGGTTCATGGATGCGAATCAGCAAAGGAAATGTGGGACACATTAGCCATTGCACATGAAGGCGCAAATCAGGTTAAAGAGTCCAAGATTAGCATTCTTGTTCATCAGTATGAGCTATTTAAGATGAAAGAAGATGATCCTATTGATCAGATGTTTGGACAACTCCAAACAATTGTTAACGGACTTAAAGCTCTAGGGAGAATCTATGATAATCAAGATCATGTCAGAAAGATTCCCAGAAGTCTTCTAAACAGATGGATAGCCAAAGTAACAGCAATACAGGAGGCCAAGGATTTAAGTAAGCTAAAGCTAGACGAATTGCTTGGTTCACTAAAAATACATGAAGTGGAGCTTGATGCAGAAGATAAACCTAGAAGAGATAAATCTATTGCATTAAAGGCTGGTCAGAAGAATTAGAAAATAGAAGCACATCTTCAAAAGCATTAAAGATTAAAGAAATCAAGAATGATGATGCCAGTGAATCTGATCAAGATTCAAGTGAAGATGATGATGAACTATCCTTCATTTAAGAAAAGATTAGGAGGATATGGAAAAAGAAATCAAGGGGAAATAAAGACTTTTCTTTTAAGAAAAATAGCAAAGATGATTCAAAGAATGAGAAAAGTTCTATCGTTTGTTATGAGTGCAATAAACCAGGACTTTACAAGTCTAATTGCCTGTTGTAAAAAAGAAACAAAAGAAATGTAAAGAAAACAAAAAGAGCATGAAGGCAACTTGGGAAGATCTGGATTCATCTGAATCTGACTCTGACTCATAAACATTAGAATAATCTAATATATGCTTGGTAGCTAAGACAGAATGTGATGATGAGGTAATTTCTAACTTTAATGATGTTCAAGATGCTTATTTAGAATTGTTAGAAGATTCACATGCTATATTAAAACAATATAAGATATTGAAAAAGAAATTTGCTGAAAGTTTAAAGAACACAGAACTTTTAGAATAAGAAAACGTTTGCCTTAAGAAACAAGTAGACGATATGAAAAAGAAAGTAACTGTAGATAGATCTGAGGAAATTAATCAACTGAAACAACGGATTAAAACTCTCTCAGCAGATTTATCAACATTTAGTGAAAGTACAAAAAAGATGAATGATATGATTGGGAAGTATAGACATCCAAATGATAAAAGTGGTTTAGGTTTTAATAATAGTAATGTTTATCCTAATAAGAGCCTTTTTCCTAACAGAAAGAAAAAGAAACAATATTCTTATTATTCGATGAATAATTGTAAGGCTAACTCCAAAGGACCTAAGAAAATATGGGTACCTAAGAAAGATATAATCGATACTGCAGATCTCTTTTTTGGAAAAAGCAACCCGCACCAATAGTACTTGGACAGTGGATGCTCTCGATATATGGCAGGAAGAAAGTCTATGTTCCTAGACCTCCAACATAAGTAAGGAGGATCAGTAAATTTTGAAGGCAACTAGCAGGGCAAAATAGTTAGAATCGGCAAAATTGGTACAGATTCTTTTATTTCTATTTATAATGTTCTGCTAGCTAAAGGCTTAAAGCATAACCTAATTAGTGTAAGTCAATTATGTGATTCTGGTTTTGAAGTATCCTTTAACCAAAACTCTTGTGTAGTCAAAAACAAGGACGGTTCCATATTCCTTTCTGCCAATAGACGAAATAATCTCTATAAAATTAACTTAGATGATTTGAAAGTCAAAATATTTCATGTTTTATATCAACATATGAGAAAAGGCTAATTTGACATAAAAAGCTAGGTTACGTTAGTTTTAAACATATTTCTAAGTTGGTTAGACATGATTTGGTAAGAGGATTACCAAAGATAAGTTTTAACAAGATTTCTTTTGTGGGAGTTGTTAGAATGCAAAATAAGTTAAAACATCTTTTTCCTCTAAAAATGTTTTAATTTCATCTAGACCTTTAGATCTGTTACATATAGATCTGTTTGGTCCAACCAGAACACTATGTCTTGGAGGAAAGAAGTATGGTTTCATAATTGTTGATGACTTTACTAGATTTTGTTCGATATTGTTTTTATCATATAAAGATGAATCTCTTAAGTGCTTTAAGGTCTTATCCAAAAGGTTACAAAATGAAAAAGGAATTTCTATTGCTTAAATTAGGAGTAATCATGGTGGAGAATTTGAAAATGAAAAATTCAGAATGTTTTGTGAAGAGAATGGAATTTTCCATAATTTCTTTACTCCTAGAACTCCACAACAAAATGGAGTTGTAGAAAGAAAGAACAGGACGATTCAAGAAATGGCAAGGACTATACTATGTGAAATGAATCTTCCTAAGCATTTCTGGGCAGAAGTTGTAAATACAACTTGTTATATTCAAAATAGAGTATTTTTGCGACCTATTTTAAATAAAACTCCATATGAGTTATGGAAATGAAGAAAGCCCAATATTTCTTCCATCCTTTTGGTTACAAATGAACTATATTGAATACAAAATAAAAATACGATAAATTTGATTCTAAGATCAATTCAGGAATTTTTCTAGGATATTTGATTACTTCTAAAGCTTATAGAGTTTATAATCTTGTTTCGAAATCTGTTGAAGAATCCATGCATGTTAAATTTGATGATGGTTCTCATCTAGATAGAAGAGACTATTCTGATGATGAAACTCTATCTTCTCCTTTAGTCAATAATCTAGACATATCACCACTAAATGATCCACATGATAAGGTAGAAGATATTTCTGAAAACCTTAGTTTTAGAAAAGACTGGAAGTATAAATCCTCTCACCTAGAAAACCTGATCATAGGAGAAACATCAGAAGGAGTAAGAACTAGGTCTAAATTTAGAAGAGAAGTTAATGCAGCTTTTGTTTCTGAATTAGAACTTAAGAAAATTGATGAAGCTTGGATTTTATCCATGCAAGAAGAGTTAAATCAATTTATAAGGAATAAAGTTTGGTCTTTAGTTCCTAGACCATCCAATAATTCTATCATAGGAACCAGATGGGTGTTCAAAAATAAACTAGATGAATCAGGAAGAGTAAATCGTAATAAAGCTAGATTAGTAGCTCAAGGTTATAATCAACATGAAGGAATAGATTATAATGAAATCTACGCTCCTATAACTAGACTAGAAGCTATTAGGAATTTACTTGCATATGTTGTTTGTCATGATATAAAACTGTTTCAATTGTGTTAAAAGTGATTTTATAGTTGTACAAATATATGTAGATGATATTATTTTTGGTGCAACTTCTAAGAAGTTATGCTCGAGTTTTGAAAATCTTATGAAAAGTGAATTTGAAATGAGTATAATGGGTAAATTGAAATTCTTTCTTGGGTTACAAATTAAGCAAACCGAAGAAAAGTTTTTTATTTATCAACAAAAATATGTCAAAGAACTTTTATTCAAATATAAAATGGAGAAGGTCAAACCTATGTCAGCTCCTATGCATCCTTCAATCCACTTATCTAAGGATGAAGCTAGTAAAAAGATTGATCAAACCCTTTTTAGAGGTATTATTGGTTCTTTACTTTACCTAACTACAAGTCGACTGGATATACTGTTTAGTGTTTGTTTGTGTGCAATATTTCAAGCAGATCCTAAAGAATCTCATTATATTGCCTTTAAAAGAATATTGAGATACTTGGCAGGTTCTGCTGATCTTTGTTTAATGTATGAGAAAGGTAAAGATGTCAGGTTAATTGGTTACTGTGGTGCTGATTATTCTGGAGATAGGATTGATAGGAAAAGTACAAGTGGAGGTTGTCACTTTTTTGGCCATAATCTAATTTCTTGGTCATGAAAGAGACAAATTTCAATTGCTCTATCTACTGTAGAAGCTGAATACATGTCAGCTGCATGCTGTTGCTCATAGACGTTATAGATTAAGTATCAGTTAGAGGATTATTCTATACAAGAAGATCAGATTCCAATCTATTGTGACAACACAAGTGCTATCAATCTATCGAAGAATCCAATATAACACTCAAGGGCAAAGCATATTGAAGTTAGACATCATTTTATATGAGACTATGTACGATGAGGAATCATCAATCTACAATTTGTTGAGACGAATCATCAGTGGATGGATATCTTTACTAAACCTTTGAGTGAAGATAGATTCAAGGAAATCAAACGAAAATTGAATATGGTAATGCTGAATGACCATTCGTCTGACACGTCATGACCCATATGATTCATACTAGAAGAAGATAAAAAGTCGTAAGTTTTCAAGTAAATAGTAATGGTAAGTTACGAAACGTTAACTTTTCAACAATACGTATAAGAAAGAAATCTTCTCAAGATTTTGAAATACATAATACTCTAGAATTTTCGTGAAAAACTTTGAAACCGACTTGTTTAGTGCTCTCAACAAAGACGATTCAATACTCTGTTCTAAACGTCAAGTTCTTCTCATTTGATCTTTTATTTAGATACTAACCTTGCTATGATAAGTGAAATAAATTTGTGCATTTAGTATTTATTTGCTATAGATCAAAATGGAGAAATCTCTTATCTATAGGAGACACGTTGATTTCATTTCCTTAAAGAAAAATCAGATGGATATTGAACCAGAAATTGAAGCAGTTGGCTGGAAAAGTTTCTTCAACATTCGTGAAATGGTTTATTTAAATGAGATATATGAGTTCTAGAAGGATGTAAAGGTGGTGGACAACACCTTAATATCAATGGTAGATGGGTTGTCAGTTATAGTCACACAAGACTCTATTGAGAAGGCTATTGGGTGTCCAAGTATTAGAGCTAAGCTGTTTAACAATACAAAATAGATTGCTCAAGGTCATGTAGATAAAGCTCACATCAATTGATAGTTAGATGGAAGTAGTGACCCAGGAGTCAAGAAGGCTTCAACCCTTATTTCGAAGGCAAGGGTTTTACATTTATTGCTTCTACACTACATTCTACTAAGAATTGGCTCAAAGGACGTGGTAACTATGAATGATGAACATTGTTTGTTTCATCTACTTACTCACCAACCCATTAATCTTATGTTCATGATTTTGAAATGCATGATGAAGTCTAAGGGAGATTCTAGTTCTTTACCTTACGGTATGCTGTTGACAAGATTCTTTAGAGAATATAGAATCTTACTTGACAGAGGTAACAGGGTAAAGTTGGATGTAAAGAGTGTTATTAATGCCACTACTATTCACAGAATGGGAATAAAGTTTGAAGCTGAAGCGGATATACGCTTTACACGAAAAGATAAGTCTGAGGGGGAGTTTATAGTGAAACAAAGTATAAGTGAAAATTTAACGTCTAAAAGAAAAACAAAACCTCGATCGACAGGAAGAACATCTGCAGAAGAAAAGACTGAACAATCGTATGATGTGTTAATGCAAGCTAAGACGATTCTACAAAGAAAGGAAAGCCAGGTTCAACAATCAACACAACAAGTGTCTTTGAAAAGGAAGGCTGAGACGCTCCAATAAGAAAAGTCCAAACAGTCAAGAAGGTCACCAAGATTATTGACCTTACGACAACAAAAACAGAAAACGAAGAAAGTTCTGATTCTTAGTGGAGATTCTGAAAAACAAGAGCAAAGACAACAGCCTACCAGATCAATTGTCTCTATTTTGCAAAGTGAATATGCAAAATCATCTAAAGAGAAAGAGATAAAAAGGAAGTTAGTATTTGAGAGGAAGAAGTCTCAACAACAACTCTCTTCCAAGCCAGTAGAAGAACAAAAGAAGATGAAGCTTAATCAGAAAAAGATTTTTTCATCTGATGTTCAACAGAAGGAACAGACAGTTCAACACCAACCAGTACTTTACAATTCTTCTCAACCAATCAAGAAAAAGGATTTGAAAATGAAGGTTATGGAAGAATCAGTACCTGTTCGAAATAAAAGTTCAATTATTATCAAAGAACCTTTTAAAAAGGCAGTCAAGGTACAAGTCGAAACTTTACTAGTAAACGATCAGACAATGCATCTTCTTAGTCATAAAGAACGAAGACTATATGGTATTCTACGATATGAGAAGTCAGAACCATATCTAATAAAGATTTCAAAGCATCGCTATACTATCTATCCGATTACAAGAAGAACAACAATAAAGATTGTTCCAGATATTTAACGAAGATATTCAACCCCCGTAATTATTAGCCCCTGAAATTTTTTTATAAGCATGATGAGACTAATTTTGGGATCTTGCTAGATTATTAATGTTGGAATTGATTAGCATGTTAATGTGGGTAAGATAATATGACATGGGCTAAGGGCTTTAAACTATTAAAGTAGTGGGAGAGTGTAAGGGCAATTTTGGCAAGCCACTTAAGTTTAAAAGCCATAAGGCATTATAGTAAAGGGACTTTATGCAATCATTAACGGTGTAAAAGAGAAGAAAGTGGGGTGTCTTGCTTTTGGAAGAGAGAGAAAACGAAATTGAAGAAAGAAGGGAGAGAGTTTCGTGAGTTTAGGGAAAGAAAGAAGAGCAAGCTAGGTTTTGATTTTTCTTAACCTTCAAGAGGGATTTTGAGAGTGATCAAGAAGGGAAAAAGGAAGAGGAAGATTAGAGCTTCCATTAGAGCCAAGAAAATCATTGTTTGGTGAAGATTTAAGGTAAGTTGTTTTTAATCTTTTGGAGTTTTGAAAGGTTTTTGGTTCAAAGAGCTTAGGAAAGGCATGAGTATAAGTATTCCAGGATCAATTTCATGCATTTGGTTCTTTGGGTTTTCCAACTTGAATTCTTTTGATTTGGAATTGTTGTCAATGTTGAAGAAAATCAAGAAAGACAAAAGGAGCAAAAGGAGAGGCATAATTGAACAAGCCATAGTCAAGGACTTCAAGGTGGGTTTCATGCTTATACATGATTTGTTTGATGATTTATGGAAAGTTTTTTTAAATGATTCTTTGAAATGATGCATGATTATGAAACCATACTTTTGGAAATGGTTTTTAAGATATAATAAGCATATAAAAAGCAAGTTTTCAAGAGATTGTGCCTTTTTGGGCATCAAGCTTACAAGATTTTGAAATCTCCATGTTATGTGGGTTTGTGGTAGTCCCTCAAGAATCGTCACGTGCACGTTGACCTAAGTATAGGCTTTTCTCGCCTGCCCGCTAGTGACATGGAGCTCTTTCAAGAATTCACGACTACACAGGAGCATTTCATTGGAAATGTGTAGCACACCATGTTTCAGACTTACCCAAACCATTTGATGTGTTTATGTGTTCATGACAAGTTGATAGGAGTAATGCATTCATAATTTGTATACACATGAATTTCTGCATGGAAAATGTCTTTACTTGTTACAAACTATAAAATTGTTTCCCACGGGCTTTAAGCTCACCCCCACTTTCCTCCCCAAAAGCAGGTGATGAGCAAGAGATTGAGTAGTCAAGGGCCAAGGCATCACTCCACTTTTGAAATGTTGTTGTAATTTAAGCAAATCTAGTAAACCAAGGCTTTAGTTGCATTTTGAGCAATTTATTATCCATGTATCTTTTGTATTTTAGGATTTTTTTTGAAATATTAATGTATTGGGGGCTTGAAATTCCCACTAAAGCTTTGTAAAACTACGATCTTTTGATAGTGATGGTTTGATTTTGTTTCCGCCCATGATTCTCAAGGTTACATAAGGGAAAAATGCACGTACTGACTTCAGGGAAATAATCTAGGTTGATGTGAGCTGATTTAGGCAAAGGTATCTTTTAGAAAGTTGTATGTCTTTCTTTTATCTTTCCAACGGTGTATAGCATGAAATTTTTGGACATCTAAGTTGAAAGTTATGGTCCTTATGAGTGGAGATGCTCTGGAGGGCGTAGAAAGTAATTTAGAACTTTGGGGATGTGAGGAGGACCCAGTTGAAACATCTTCTTATGCATGGTGCATCGTCTTAGTTTGCATCATCTTCGTTTTGCATCGTCTTAGTTTGCATCATCTTAATTTTGCATCGTCTTAGTTTTGCATCGTCTTCATTCTGCATTGTTTTAGTTTGACCGTCTTAGTTTGACCTTCTGCATCGTCTTAGTTTAACCTTCTGCATCATCTTAGTTTGACCATCTTAGTTTGACGCTCTGCATCGTCTTAATTTGACCTTCTGCATCATCTTAGTTTGACTGTCTTAGTTTGGCCTTCTGTATCGTCTTAGTTTGACCTTCTGCATTGTCTTAGTTTGTATCGTCATTTTCTATTCCATTTTTGATCCTTTAAAAGGTAGAATTTGTCTTCAAGGTCTTCATGAAAGTTGTAGATCTAGAAGTCTTTTTTCAAACCGTCTAAAAATGAAGTCAATCCAACTTTTATAGTGGGAGTTATGGCAATTGTACCAAGATAGGTACAAATTGATTGATGGTATAAACATGTTCGATTCTTTCAGGTATAACTTCCTCATCCGACCTCCAAATGAAGTGATTATTGAAGCAACGGATTCCTAACATCTTTTAATATCGTTCTATGAAAATTTGTATCTTTTGGAGTTGTTTTGAGAAAGTTTACATTAGAGTAAGTGAAAGGTCGGTTGGGAGTGCATGATTGGAGTATGAACAAGCTTTAGCTTTTTAAGTATATCTTGAGCTGTAAAACTCTGATTAAGAAGAATCTTCTTAAAAGCAAACTAGAGACTTAGAGCTACAATTTATTTGAGGAAGTCAAGTTGTAATTCGGGTGATTGACTAGTGTAGGCACACTAACCTTGTGGAATGATGGCAAATAACCCTCAGGGTAACAAGCACAAGGTTTATGACTTTGGTTATTGGGCTCTAGAAATAAGGTCCAACAATTTCTATCTTCAATCACTTTAATAGATTAAAGATATTAGCCAACTTTACTCCCAATGAATTTCTTTGTCCAGGATAGGATATAGGATTTCAAGTAGATACTACTTGACTCTCTTTATATGAAAACTGCATCAACTCTGCTCGAAGCTCTCAATAGCCCTTTTCTTTTCTTCTTCTTCTTCTTATTTGTGCTTTTTTTCAGTAGCTTAGGTGATTGTCATTCTCCTCTCCTTAGGATTTGTTTCAGTTGTGCTCGAAAAACTCCCTTTAGGTCTCTCTATTACTGATTTAGCCAGTTAATCCATTTTGATTTCCAAGTTTCATATAGATGCGTCTGTTTGCTGATGTTTAGTCCTAGATTGTTGAACAAATTCCATAATCAGCTCATCTATACCAAGTTTCATTGATTATGATGCTTATGGTTGAAATCCAGGTAGAGGGTTATTTCTTTATTATCCCTAATTTCTTAATTTCCCTATAAGAAATCGGGGTGGTTCCTCCAACAAAGATTGTACATATTACTATAAAAATTATTTTGGGGTCTCAGAGCATTCCCCAAATAATCTATGTGTTCGGGCTGAGCTGATTAACATTCTTGTCCTTGGGGATCTAGCCAACACGTTTCATACTACATCAATCCTCCTTGTGAGCTATAGTGATTTTGTCTATCTTCTTGCTCAGGGCTTCCACTTAACTATGCAATTGTGTCACTACATCTACCTCATAAACTCCTATTGGCCTATTAGTTTGTGCTCTATTTGAACACCATTGGTAGTTATTTATGGACATATCTTTGATCAGCTCTTGCGCTGTTTTGGGTGTTTTATTATTCATCGTCCCTCTAGCTGTTGCATTAATTAACTACCTCATACTTTGACTTAGTCCATTATAGCAAGTTTGGATTTGCATACATAAAAGTAGTCCATGATGTGGGCATCATCAGAGAATCTTTTTGAATCTCTCCTAGGTGTCATACAGTGACTCACCCTCAATTTCAGAGTATAACGAGATGTTATTTCTTAGCTTCCCATTCTTTGCAGGGGAAAAGTACTTAAGCAAAATTTTTTCCACCATATGATTCCAGGTGGAAAGTGATGAACATGGCATAGAATTTAGCCACTACTTAGCCTTTCCTCTTAAGGAGAAAAGAAATAGACGTAGTCTAATGGCATCTTCATTCTCTCCATTGATCTTAAAAGTATCACATATCTATAAAAAGTTAGAGATATGGGCATTAGGGCCTTCGTCTCGAAGTCCATCAAATTTTACTGACTATTGCACCATCTCGATGATGCCTGACTTGATCTTGGAGTTGTTCGTGTAAACAGTCGATCTCACTATGTTGGATTCCATACCAGTTAGGTATGGCCTAGCATAGTTGAACATCATGCATGGTTGGCCCGCCATGTTATAAGATTCTTCTATGTCTATATGACCTTCTAAATCTTCTATCAGTCTATTTCAAACTCTTTAAGAATAGTCCTATGAAGATTCCTTAACATTGTTCTTTCTATTTCAAGATCTAGTTATAGTAAGCGCTCTGATGTTCTTCGGGTCATAAACTATCAAGGAGTCTAAGTCTAAGTGAAATGACCCAAACAAAAAAAAACAAACAAAATAATGTAAACCAAAAACAAAACAAAAAAAAACAAACTAAAGTAATGACTAGAGTAACAAAACTAAGGTGTTCCTAATATCATCGTTCTCAGCAATGGCGCCAAAAAATTGATTGACTAATTTCATAAGTGCATTCAATTATGTAATACTGTAAGTGTATGGTGTAGTTGTAGCTAGTACCGACAAATAAGAGTCGATCCTATGAAGACAACGAGTACTAGTGGTCGAGTTGTTGAAGCCACCAAAATAATACCGATTCTCCAAATTTTTATAGTATTCGTGGAACCAGGTCGAATCCCTAGAGAATTGAACACTAGTTTCTTAATTTCAAGCAATAAAATTAAATGGCAGGTG